>CM046451.1:32561447-32730123 GCA_025506515.1 Flaveria trinervia | reverse complement strand
GGTGATGCAGAGAACACAGGTAAAGCAAGAGACAGAACAAGAGAGTATAGTTTTCAAGGTAACAGTATATTGCTTTCTCAAGTCTTTTACAAGTGTTACAAAGCATATGGAAAGATACAAGAACTTGGAATACTTATACTACAACCTACAGCCGGCTATACTATGAAAGCCAGCTGGATACAATTGACTAGACACTAACAAAATCAATTGTAGGATCAAAAGGCATATCTGCCTTTTGACCTTGTGACTATGACATGCCATAGCTCACATCCTTATACATTACAAAAAAGGATAAAGTACATAAAGTAGAAAGTTTCAGACACAAGACCTCAATGTACAGTTACCAAAAGCATGGACCTTTTCACCAACTCTTGTAAGTTGGTGACTTATCAGAGACGCAGCGGAAAAGGTGCTTTATGGAACAGTACATCAGATAAAGCATGTGTACTAAAAGTCTCGGAAGAAATCTGTCTTCATAGGTGAAGCTTCGGAAGACTTTGTCTCTTCAAGCTTCGGAAGACTTCATGTTAGGCTTCGGAAGATATTGGTCTGGCTTCGGAAGATATTACACTTAGAGTATTTTCTAATGCTTTGTGTAATTCTTCCGAAGCATTCTTCACTTCAGTACTTAGTGCATGTTGCTGAAACACTTAGGCAGTTTTTGGGGTTGCATCAGACTTCAGAATCCTACAATTATTCCTCTGGCGTTTAGCTGAACTGATGAGATTAACATTCAAAATATCATCTAAATCTCTCAGAACCACCTCTCTCTAAATCACAGTTTAGAGGAAAATAACAACATACTATCATGGATAGGAAAGGGAAACCTAAGACCATTATGGCTTGGGTTCCATATTTTAATTAGTTATTTTATGCATACAGTGTCATCCATATAGGTCTAATAGATTATGGTATGTGGACAAGAGGATGTTCCCGCACATGACTGGAGATTGTTCCCTATTCATGCTATAAGCATATAAAGAAACCATTATGGCATTCGAGAGATTCACAAGGTGGCAGGAACACTATGAAGGATCTTGTGATAAATGGGATGCTAAGCTTTGATATAGTGAACTACTATGAACAAATGAATTTCAAATCTGACAGAATATTCAACTCACTTACCTGACATTAATTGCTACATTCTAAAACCAGGATTTCAAATTCTTGAAGAATGGGTTGTCTTATGGACCCCAAGGAAGAAAACAACACCTATGTCTTAAACCTAAATTCTGCTACACCAAAAGAAGAAAAATGTCTTCTATCAAAAGCATCTATCGAGAGTTCATCTTTGACACAGACGTTTGGGTCACACAAAATTTAAAAACATGAACAAATTGGTCAAATGAAACCATGTCATGGATTACCCCAAAAATAATTTCACTTTGTTGATCACTGTTCAACGTGCCTCAAAGGGAAACAACATAAATCTTCCCACAAACCAAAGCTGGTGAACATAAACAATTCTTCATTGAAGCTACGTCATATGGATCTATTTGGACCAACTCATGTATGAGGATTGGAAAAAAACAGTATTGTTGGTGATCATTGATGACTTTTCAAGATTTACATGGATTTTCTCTTATTTCATAAAATAAAGCATCCCAAGTAATAAAAGATTTTATCACAAAAATTGAAAACCAACTGATCATATGGTCAAAACAATAAGAAGGGATAATTGGACTAAATTTAAAATGAAGATATGAGTCCTTTTGTGCAACCAAAGGATTAATTATCAATTCAGTGTAGCTAGAACTCCTCAACAAAATTGGTAGCTGAAAGGAGAAAAACAGAACACTAATTGAAGCAGTTAGAACAATGCTAGTTGATGTTAAATTGCCAATTTACCTTTTAGGCAGAAGTAGTTAACACTTTGTGCTTTATGAAAATAGAACTTTGATTGTAAAAGAAAACAACATGACTCCTTATGAACTATTGTTTTTACAAAAAAGCCATTTATTGGATTTTAAGTCATTGGTAATCCTGTCTCAATATTAAACACCTGAGACTATTTGGGAAAATTTTCATCTAAGTCTGATGAAGAATTCTTTGTAGGTTATTCGCATTTTCAAAGGCTTACAGAGGTTAATCCTAGATTAAACAATTATTGATGAATCAACAAATGTTCAATTCAAGGAACATTCATTTCCAAAATCTACAAATGCTCCCAATGGTTGTTGATATTGACTCATTTACAAAATCTTTTGATCAATTTCATTTGTCTGATGTAGGAAAATATACCTTCAGTTGAACCTTATTCAAGGGTAGAAAGAAGAGATGGCTTTCGAATGATTCCTCCATCCTTTTTAGAACGCTTGAATGAAGATGTTCCATTACAAGCTGATCGTATCAGACAACCATCTCAAAATCAAAGTGTTTCAACTGAAGCTGGTCCAGCTTGTTACCATCACCATCAGAAGACGTCAACTAAAGTCAGAAATCAAGATCAAGTTACACCTCCAGTTGAAACAGAAAGAACACAAATGATGGAAGCAATCAAAGTGTTGCTAATGCTGAAGCAGTCATAGAAAAAAATATGATTATCTTCATAACTCTCCACAGTACAAGATGAAGGTCCCTCTCACCATGATGATCTAAATGTCTCAATTTTTATGTAAACAATTGCTGGTGACTCAATTCCAACCACCAGAATACACAAGAATCATACAATAGAAAGCATTATTAGTGAACTTAATGAAATGGTGACAAGAAGCAAGTCAATTATTGAAAAACAACTATTTCTCTCATGTTTTCTTTGTCAAACAATTTCCAAAAACATCAAAGTGGTTATTCAAGACAATAGCTGGATTAAAGAAATGGCAGGAGGAAGTGCTAAAGTTAAGAAGCAAGAAGTGTGGCAACGGTAGATCTTCGTGAAGGACAATACCTATTGGTACCAGATGGCTGTACAAAAAAAAACTAATGATAGAGGAATTGTCATCAGACAAAGCAATACTAGTGACATAGGTATACTCAGGAAGAAGGAATTGACTATGACGAAGCAATAGGAATCTTTCTGCATACTCAGCACCATGAAGTTCACGTTTATCAAATGGATGTAAAGTGTGTTTCTTGTATGGAAGGATTTGCTGAAGAAGATTATATGAGTACCACCTGGCTTGAAGATCCTAAATTTCCTCACAAGGTTTACAAGCTTGACAAAGCCTTGTATGGTCTTCACCAAGCCCAAGAAAAATGGGTACGATACTCTATCACTTTCTTTCTGAATATGGGTATGAAAGAGGAAAGATTGATCAGAATCTTTTTAGAAAAAGAAAAAGAAGAGACATGTTGTAGTCCAGATCTAAGTGGATGATATCATTTTTGGCTTAACAAACAAGCTACTCAGCAAAGATATTGAAGATCTCATGCAATCAAAATTCCAAATGAGTGCAATGAGGAAACTCACATTCTTTCTTGGAGTGCAAGTCCAACAGACGGTAGATGGGATCTTCATTAATCAATCAAAATACGTGGAATCAATATTGAAGAAATTCCACCATGCTGACTGTCAGTCCATTAGAAAACATGTTGATACTAACGTGAAGATAGGACCTGATCAAGAAGGAAAATCAGTGGATCAGACTCACTATCGATTTATGATCAGTTAACTTATGTATCTAACAGCTAGTAGGCCTTACATTATGTTTGGTGTTTGTGTGTGTTCCAGATATCAAGTAGATCCCAAGGAATCTCATGTGAAGGTTATCAGAAGGATATTCAGCTATCTAAGGGCAAGCCCGCTCTTGGATTGTGGTAATCAAAGGAAGGAGATTCCAATCTCTGCCTACACTAACAGTGATTATAGGGGATGCAATTTCAATAGGAAGTCCACTTTAGGTGGTTGTCAATTTCCTAATCCCAGACTAGTCTCCTGGCAATGCAAGAAGCAGACAAATGTATCTGTTTCAATAATAGAAGCTGAATACATTGCAACATCATCTTGTTGCTCCCAAGTTCTGGATTCAAAACCAGATCCTTGATTATGGTTTTAACATCTTGCATACTCCAATTCACATTGACAACACAACAATGGTTTTTATTAGAAATAATCTAGTTTAGAACTCAAAAAAAACATATTGAAATTAGATATCATTTTTTGAGAGACTATGCTAAAAAAGGGTTGATCAAATTAATTCAAGTTCCCACTAAAAATCAATTGGCTGATTATTTCACCAAGGCATTTGAACCTAGTATGTTTGAATTTCTAGTTCAATCAATTGCATGATTAACTTTGAATAAAATAATAAAAAAAGTTGGTTGAAAAATTTAGAAAATTACAAAAAGATGTCAATTTTGATGAAGAAAAGATATATATACCAATGGGAAATTGTTAGAATCTGGTATTTGAACAAAACACAACTGATAACGTGTTTAAACTAACCAAATAGTACGGAATCCTATTGATTGGTGATCCAATCAGTGAGAACGCACGTAGACACAATAATGAATTGAATCTAACGTCAAGAATCAATTAGAAATCAATCTATAGCGTTCTATGAACTTGGAGTATGAACTTAGAGGCTTCTGGACGGCTAGGGTACGTCTGGAGTCGAAGTGGATTGAATGCTTCTAAATCATTACATTTTTCCATGAATTAAGTGGTATTTATATGTTAGGGTTGCTCATTCGGGTGACTGAACCATTAGCATGGTTCATTCGTGCGATTAAGCCATGCTGTTGATCTATTCGCATGACTGAATGTTCAGTCGTGTGACTGAGTCAATCACATGAAGCTGTTTAGGCGTATGAACTATTTAGGCGCATGGACACTCAGTCGCATGGCCATTCGGACGCATGACCACTATTTGGGCGCATGAGTCCATTCGGACGCATGTGAACTTTACTTAAACATTGTTTGAATGTACTCATTGTTATAACATTATGTATATCAATTCAAACAATCATAACCTATGTAATCTAGTAAATAAGCGTTATCCAACTCATTAATGAAATATTTAACATTATAAATTACAACCAAACATTATCATTTCATTAAGTACCCAATATTACATAAGTGCAAGACATTCAAGACCTATTACATTGAGATCAGGATCTAGGTACATAAGTGTATCAACAAACTCCCCCTTGGACCTGGATTATCTATTGTCTACATCTTTCATAATTTCCTCAAACTCTTGTGCTTAGCTTCTTGGTGACTCCTGTATTTATCTCGAAAGCAAAACAGAGTCGTATTACATTCTGAAAATGCAAAGCTTGTACTATATCTCGTGAGTCATAGAACAGTGGCCACTTGATAATGTATAAACATCATTAGCTGACAAGTTGGTAAGCCACATTGGGTCAAACACCCTTATGGTTTCCATTTTACCATTTTTGTTCAAGACTATCACGACCTCTTCAGTTCTCCAATCGTAGTAGACACACATTTGAAATGGTGGAGTGAAGTCCTGAGGCATCACGTAGTGGGATCTTTGACATTGTACGTGGTGGAATCCACTTCAACACCACTTTTGGTTTGCCAGTTATGGCGTCAACCTTAGATTTTGATGTACCTCGTTGGTTGTTGAGGTTTGAAGTTGACCCACCTGGTGTGATACTCCCTCTAGAGCTGCTTCAAACTAGCTTGACATCTTATGAGGGTTAGCGTATAGCAATTTTAACTTTGTTAACTAATTAAGCTCAAAACCTGGAAGAGTCTTCAGGTCGTGTGGAAACCTGAAATACTCAATTCCATTCTCACGTTTAACTACGTAAACATTGAGGACTTCAAAATATGCCATGCTATGATCCTTCCTGCCACCTTTTGATGTTTTTGACCTTATACAGTTTGGTGTAGGCAGTGACGTCGAAGCGCTGCGTTGGGCGCTTATCTCCTCAAAACATGCTGTCCATTCTGCCTTTTTGATGTTCACTTCAGCATCTGTGGCTTGGGCCTTATCTTTATCCTTTCCAGACTCTTGTTCCATTTTTCCAGAGTCTCAAAAGTGTCACTAACAAGAGTGTCTCCCAGATTGGGAATGGCAGTTCCCTCATTGTCAGTGTACTTTGGATAGTATTGAGCAGTGACATTTTCTATCTCAATCTCATCGACATCCTGAAGCTCATCGTCAAGGGGCATCTTTCACAATCTCTTCAGCATTCAGCTTGAACATTTCGGCTAGTTACTGATCAGTGCGATTGTGAATGATTTCTCCTTCTTCCGGAGTATACATCACAAATCTCCTTACAATACCTTGCAGATCAAGAATCAACGTCAGTTGAGTCTTGATCTGTTGGAGTGGAGCAATAACATATTCATCTCGTTGAAAGACTTGATCTGCTTCATCTAAACATTCAACACAACAATCAATAATTAATAATCAAGACACAACCATTTACATTCCATATAAACATTCATTACATAAATTTTATACATGATCCAATACAAATGATTTTAAATAACAATAAAACATCTAAATATTACTCTTTTCTTGGATCCTGTGTTCTTCTGCTGTCGGGGCTGATGTCAACGCACCTGGATCTTGAGTCTTTTTGGTCCGCCTCTCACTAAATTCTTGTGCACCCGAAACATATAAATCTCCTCCTCCTTCAATGTCTCCTCCATCCTCATCATCACCTTTATCATCACCATCATCATGATCATCATCATCACTATCATCATCATCATCACCGTCTCCCCCTCTGATCTTCAGAGGCTCATCCTTTGTGCCCTTAAGTTTGAGCAAGATGGTCCTCTTAGCATCCTCCAACTCCTCAATCTTCTTAGTAGATAACACATTTTGCTCCATGAGTTGGGAAATCTCTTAACTCTGAGCAGCCATTTGCTGAGCCTGCTCCTCAATCTGTTGTGCCAGTTGAGAGATCTGTTGTGATTGTGCAGCAGTAAGCTCTACTAACTGTCGGAGTTGAGAAGTCTTCTCGTCATCGGCTGCTAACAGCTTCAGCACCATGCAATTTAGTGTTGAAAGCTTTTCCTCTACCCCACTGGTAGGTAGAGATGATCCCGAGGGAAAGGATGGGTGATACGATGGTCCTGCCTGGTGGCTAGAGGTGGTGGTGGTGGCAGTGGTGAATATGGGAGGTGGTATGTGTGTGGGTGGTGATGGGTAAGTTGAAGTGGTGGTAGATTGATGTGGATTGGGAGTGGAATAACTAATGGAGGTGTGGTTGTAGTGGTGGAGGGTGGAGGTGTACCGGTGATAGTGGGTGGTATGGTAGTGGTGGTAGATGTGGTGGTGGTAGTGGGTGGAGTAGTGGTGGCAGAAGTAGTGGTGGTGGATGTAGTAATGAAGGTGAGTCGTCTTTTCTTCTTCCTCATGCCATGGGGCTGAGCCATCCTCTTCTTCCTCGATCCTGTCAAGGAGGATGCTCCCCCTAGGGCACGGCTTGGCTGATCGGAAGCATACGTGGGATCAGTATCATCCTCTCCCGACCCGCCGGGGCGTTCACCAACCGCCCTGAGCCCCCGTTCTGTGGCAACGACTTTGCTGCCCACAGTACGGGTCAAAGGCTCTTTATCTGACTCCTCCTCCTCACCAGGTATGAATTCCTGGTGGAATCCAGCAGTCTCTGCTACATCTCTAATGGGGGCAGATGTTGGAGATGCAATATCAGCAGTGGGGCCTTTGGTTGAGTGGGACCTTCATCTCCAGCATCCTTGCTGTCATCACCATCGGAGTCGTGCTCCAGGCAGCTGTAGCTGCTCATCATCTGAGTCACTGTCTACGTGACACCAATTACGCCTGCCTGGCGCCAAGTAGTTCTCCTTGGCCGGATGGCCTATAAGTCTCTTTACCTGGGGCTTGACTTGCTTGCCCCGGTAAACTCTCATACAACCCAGAGTCGTATCAATTATGATCTCCAAAGCCATAACATCGTGGCGCTCCTTTGGAAGCGAGGGCAGCTTCTCATCAAAAATTAGCTGCAAGAACCTAGGGTACATTCCACTTTTCCCTTTGCCTCCAAATTCTCCACGAGGTAAGAGAAGATCATACTAGAGAAGCTGAAGGGGTAGTTCAGCACCAGTGCCACATAGGCATTTTATACCTGGTCTGATAGTTCGTCGAACCCACCCCTTCTAGAAGCTATGCACTTCAGAATAACATGTGCCAAGTACTTATACTGGGGACACATGTTGCTCATATTGAGCACACCTGAGTTGATGTCCCTAGCATACTTAATCCTAAGAAAACAGCCTCTCACCATCAGTGGGTGAAGCTTGGTGGGGTATCCAGCATCATCCCCCAGACCAAGTACACGCTGAATGTCTTCAGTTGTAATCTCTATGTCCATACCAATGATGGTGCTCCAAATGTTGTATGGCTCTCATGATCTATCCACTGATGCATTCTCCTAGAAGGCCTGGTGTATAGACCTGTAGGGAGTGCATGGAGTAGAGATAGCCTTGTGGATCCTTGATCGCTTTAGAAAAGCGATGATCTCTGCAAACTCGGCACCGTTCTGAGTTGTTTGGTCTAAATGAGCACAGATGTTGTGCTTGGGGTTGATAGACCATCTATCAGCCATAGATCTGTAACACAAGATACATAAACGTTAGATACTCACATAACACAAATCAGTTCTAAGTAACTTGATGGAATTCATTCTTATCCATTCATGCGAATGAATCATGCGACTGTGTTCAGTCGGTTGTCCTATCATGCGACTGGACTCATTCGGGTGAATAAACAAGCGATTGAGTTCAATCGGTTGATTGATCTTGCAATTGGTTCAGTTGGCCAAATTAGCTCATTCGTATGATACATTCGGCCGATTGAGCTATTCGGTCAGCTCAATCATGCGATTGGAGTTCATCGAGATGACCAGTCGCATGACCCGCTGTTCGGTTGACTGAGGTTCAAATCTTGACCAATTCATGAAATTAAATGTTGTGTATAGGTTCTTTAGACTCACAATCACTTAACTAATAACCTAATAACTTTATTTTTGACATTTTACATGGTTTTAGTAGGTCATTAATCCATTTAGTTGTTTGGTTCTTGTTTCAATCGCAAATCACAAATTAGGGCACCATTTCTCCTGATTTTTGTGATGTTTCATCTCATTATACCTGTATAAATGCACACACACGTCAGAAGATCAATAGGAATGTATAATCAAGGTCTAAAGAAATTTGGACACCGCAATGGTAGGATGTGCGATATAAGGGCGATTGGAAATGATGAGCTGAATGCGATCGACTGTGGCCCTATTTATACTGAATCTGACTTCAATCGACCGACTGGACTCATTCGCTCGGTTCATTCGGGTGAATGGAACTCAGTCAGGCGATTGACTCATTCGCACACTCCCATTCGGTCAAATGAGTCATTCAGATAAACCATTCGGGTGAATGGTTCATACTCATGTCCATTCGGCTGTTTAATGCATGTGTATTGTCCATTCGTATGATTGGTCCATACTCATGGTCTAATCGTGTGAACGGGTCAGACTCATGAATTTTACTTTATGACCATTTTACATTTTACGCCCTTTTAAATTTTGAATAAACGTTATGTGCACTTGATCATCTTAGACATGATCATTTTATCTTGAAAAACCTTTGATCACCTCAGACGTGATCTTTTCCAAACATTTTGTCACCTCAGACGTGACCCGATTTTATTTGAAAGCACGTGTGGTCACCTCAGACGTGACCTTTTGGATGATAAGGTCCGTTATCAACTTCCATGACATAGTCTGATACTACACAAAACTGAAATTTACATACTTTGTATACAAATAAAAGAAATAAATGCTGAAACTTAAAACTAAGACATGTTTTTGTGGTTTTGTGAGGGTTAATTCCTAAGGAATAAGTTTTTTGAGAGAGCAACCTCAATCATTTAAACCATACATAGACCAAATCAAGTTGGAATCATACAGGATATTCAATCATTCAGGACAAGTTATTTAAAAGACTTTGATGCTCTATTCTTGTTTTTTATTTGGAGTTAGTTAGCAAAGCTAGGAAATCATGCTAGTACTCTCAGGTCCCCACAAGAATTGTAGCCACAATGATTGTCAGTATACTTGTCCTCTTAAATTCATACACAGACTTTCAACATAGTTTGGTGAAAGTTTAAGGTTTGTTTATTTCAACTAGCATTTGTGGATCGCAAACTTATATTGTAATCAACATTCCTCAGGAGATTTTTGAGCGGTCTCAGGGTAGTGTTCAAGAAGAGACTATTCATAGAACTTTCAAAGAGAAGCCAATCCTCAGGTTAGTGCCACCGCACAGCAGAGAGGCGGCAAACAACAATGAGTTCTAGAATATATAGATTATGCTTATCCTCAGGTCAGTGCCACCGCATAGTAGAGAGGCACATAACCCATCTTCTTGTTTGAGCATTTTCATTCCTTTTGCACAGATCTCACCAACAACATAAGTTATCAGTTTGATTGCATTGTTTTATGTGCTTTTGCTCATGCTTTGGTCTTACGCACACATTTTGGCGTTTCTTTTGCTTGTCACCCCTTATTGAAATCTTGTTGATTGTGTTAACTAGGGATAAGGTGTTACCCACACCTAGTCAGACGTTTTAATTTAATCTTGAGATCACCAAAAGGTCTAGTCATCTATTGTGTTGAATCTACCAACATATTATCTGTGGTCTAGCAACCTTAGGTCTACTTTCTTTGTGTTACCTTAGTGGTAGCTAGCTTATCTATCATATTTCCTTTTATATTGCTCAGACTACACAGACTTATACTTGAGCATTGCATCTTTTTCAATTTTGATTTTTTAAAGTCCCAAATGGATTGTACCTGTGTACTATCATATTCCAAAAACTGAATCGGTATCACACATACGATCTAATTTTTTATTACCTTGCCTCTCCTTTTCCCTCGTGCTTTTTTTATACTGCCTAAACTATTCTCCCCTAAAATTATAAAACCATCATGGATTAGCGTTTTAGGATTTTAATAGGCAAGGAAATAAAAAATTGTAATTTAACTAATTAAACTTAAACAAAGACAAGAGAATAAAATAAAATAAAATTAAAATTTTGAAAAAAATAAAAGAAACTAGACACAACGCATCAGACTATACATGGTCATCTTCAGGAGTGACCTCACTTTTCTTTTTAACTCCGTTGACCTCTAACAAATATAAAAAACATGGTTTGTTAAATGCCTTTGTATAGAGGTCAGCGCGTTGAAAATCTGTATTTATTTTTACCACATCGATTAAGTTCTTTTCAAAGCAATCACGTATGAAGTGATATTTAATACCGATGTGTTTGGTCTTTGGATGTTGGACCGGGTTCTTAGTGACTACAATAGCAGCAGAGTTATCAACAAAGATAGAAGTAGAAGAGAAATGCAAACCGTAATCCCGCATTTGCTGTTGAATCCATATGATTTGAGAACAGCAGCTTTCAGCAGCAACGTATTCAACTTCACAGGTTGAGAATGCAACCGAGGTCTGCTTCTTACAGTGCCAGGTTACTAATCTTCTTCCAAAGAACTGACACCCTGCTGATGTAGACTTGTAGTTCATCTTGTAGCCGCCGTAATCCGAGTCGCTATACGATATAAGCTCAAAGTCATCATCATGAGGATACCATAACCCAAGTGTGGGTGTGCCCTTCAGATAACGAAAAATCCTTTTGACCATAATTATATGGTTCACCTTAGGCTTTGCCTGATATTGTGAGCATAAACATGTAGCATACATGATATCAGGTCGCGAGGCAGTGAGATACATGAGAGATCCGATCATCCCTCGGTACATGGTGGCATCTACCAGATCACCATTCTCATCAGGTGCTACATCATGGTTTGTACCAAGTGGAGTGCCGGCTGTAGAAGCGTTCTCCATGTCAAACCGACTGAGAATATCCCCTACATACTTGGTCTGATGTAGGAAAATCCAATTTGGTGTTTGATCCACCTGTAACCCGAGAAAGAACTTCATCTCACCCATTGCACTCATTTCAAACTTCGCCTTCATTACTGCTTCAAACTCTTTGCATAATTCTTCGTTCTTGGAACCGAAGATTATGTCATCAAAATAGATTTGTACTAGCAGTAAATCTCCATCCTTTCTTTGATAAACATGTACAGTTAATGACTCCCCTGCAAAAACCATGTTTCATAAGATGAGTCGAGAGTTTCTCATACCAGGCTCTCGGAGCTTGATGAAGCACATATAGTGCCTTGTCGAGTTTGTAAACTCTGTCCCGATGATATGGATCCTCAAATCCCTCGAGTTGACTGACATACACTATCTCTCGAATCTCACCATGAAGGAAAGCACTCTTCACATCTAGTTGATAAACTTTGCTTTTCATATAAGATGCATAGACAAGGAAGATGCGAATTGCTTCCATCCGTCCACTGGTTCAAACACTTCATTGTAGTCGATACCCTCAACTTGTCGAAAACCCTAAACAACAAGCCGAGCTTTATTTCTGATGATTACTCCATGATCATCTTTCTTGCATTTCAAGACCCATTTGGTACTGATAACTTTAGCACCTTTAGGTCTATCTACTAGAGTCCATACACCTAGCTTCTTAAACTGAAGAAGTTCTTCCTACATGGCACTCACCCAAGCCTCATCATTCAATGCTTCACTAACATACTTTGGCTCAAACTGAGACACAAAGCAGCGGTAGGCACCATCGTGAAGGTATCCCTTTTCCATCACATAGGCATATTCAGCTAAGTACAACCGATTTCTAGTCTGAACCCCTGATCTCACATCTCCTATAACATTATCCAAAGGATGATAGACGTTTAGACATGAGCAGGGACTTGTTGGAACTAGTACCTCAGAATCAAGATTGTGAACATTTGGTTCTGAATCTGAGGCACTAGGAGTTTGAGGTTCCGAAATCTCAGATGCATCACTATGAGATGCTTGTAGATTTGTGGTAGGTGGAACCTGTACATGCTGGTTGTTCTAAGCATTTTCCACATTTTCTTCGTCAGAGGAAGAGTAACTCACATCAAGTGCTCCCCTTGAGTTGGTAGATGATTGACTTTGTGAATTGGATGGTGTTGAGTCTTGAGACGGTGTATTCAAAACATAATACATCATCTTGTTTTCCAACTCGTCTTTTGAAGCGGAAAGAGGAATGTTGAAGGATTTGAAGAATCCATCATAGTCGAAGAAGTAAGCAGGTCCTTTTCCAGCAGGCGGTGTAATGTATCTTTGAACATCAATGTTACACCACACCTCTACTTGACCCGTTGAGTTGTTGCAAACGCTCTTGTTTGGTATGTTGTATCCTAGAAAAATCAGTACATCAACCTTCTCACTAAATTTTCCCTCCTGAATCTTCTTCAGCAGGGTGCATGGAGCACCAACGGCTCAAGATACTCTAAGTTAGGTTTACATCGTTGTAGTAACTCGTAGCACATTTTTCAATGGCGTTTCACAACCAGAACTCGATTAAGTGTGTAACATTCATTTGCCACTGCTTCATTCCAGAATTGAATAGGCAGTTTCGAGTCTGCTAGCATAGTACGTGTCGTCTCTATCAAGCTGCTATTCTTCCGTTCAGCAACCCCGTTCATCCGAGGAGTGTAGGCATAGGTGAATTGGTGCACAATTCCGTTTTCCTTGCAATAGGCCTCCATCCACTGATTCTTGAACTCGGTTCCGTTGTCTGAGCGCACCTGTCATACCTTCAGCTTGTATAGGGATTCTAGTGTCATTACTAATTCCTTGAAGGATTCAAATGTTTCTGATTTGGATTTCAGAAACATTACCCAAGAAAATCTTGAGTAGTCATTAGTAACTACTTTGCAATACAAGTCTCCTGCCATGTTTCTTGTATTGACTGGACCAAATAGATCCATGTGAAGGACCTCAAGAGGAAGTTCTATAGAGTGAACTTTCTTTTCCTTATGAGACTTCTTTATCTGTTTGCCCTTTTTGCATGCAACACAGAAATCCGGGAGTTGAAAGTTTTTGACATTTACTCCCCTCACTAGATCATTCTGGACCAAGTGATTCATCTTCCTTGGATTTATGTGTCCCATTCTCCTATGCCAGGAGATAGAGTCCTTCTCAGTAGCTTTGGACAAGAAGCACTGAACTTCATGATCCATTGTAGAGGCCTTTGAGAGATCCAAAACATAAAGATCATTATATCTTGAAGCTGAGATTAGGAGTTAATCCTCCGGGATCATGTAGTCCTTCTTTAGAACATAGCACTTCTTATTGTCAAAGACTACTTTGAATCCTTTGTCACATATTTGAGAGACTAAAAGCAAGTTATTTTGTAGTTGTTGGACGTAGTTTACCTTATCAAAATCTTAACTTTCTCATTTCCCACTTCCCCTTGGGCTGTGATGTACTCGCCTTTGTTTCCAGCAAATGAAGCATGCCCTCCTTTGATTTGTCTGACATTTGATAACAGAGCTCTGTTCCCTGTCATGTGCCCGATGCTCCGCTATATACAATCCACGTGTTAGTCTCAGCACTATAGCGAACACCCTGAACATTTAGTGAAAACATGAGTTCATGTTAGGAACCCAAGCCTTCACTGGCTTGGGTTTCCTGAGGCATCACACATCACAAACTCAACCCATTGACCATTTGAGGTTGAGGGAAGCTCAGATTGCTGTTTGTTCTCTTTTTCAGACACGAGGCAGACTTTTCTTTCCATAGACCATCTTTGTGTGTGGCCTATTTGTGATAAACAGACGACTAGCTGATGGATTGAACTTTGGGTTCACTAGCCTTTTTTGGAGGCGTCACTGAGTTCCTTTTAAAAGATCTAGGAAGTTCAACTTTCCTCCTCGGTGTCTGATAATAAGGACATTGAGACGCAATGTGACCGTACTCTCCATAATGTAGCAGGATCTGCTTTCAACTTTACGGTTTATATGTTTTGGTGGAGATGTAGAAGTCATGCAGTTGACCTTATTATGTTTGGATTGAGACACTTCTTTATTAGATGTATGATTTGGTTTTACAAACTTAATTGCTTTACCTGTTTTTACATCTTTTATCTCTTGTTTACCTGGACTTTGACATGACGCTCGTGCTTGATTAGGTTTTATAGTCTTTTTGGGTTTGGTTTGACTTGGTTTGACCCGAACTTTAAATTAACCTTTTCAAATTCAGTTTCCAGATTAACACAAGGCATCTTACCTTTTGCATTTGAAGTGGCCTCCTTTTTTTTAGAGTCAGATTCATTTGATTTACTTACGGAATCTGGATCACTAACAAGAGGAGTGGACACCACGTGATCCTTGATGGGGTGATGTTAATCGGTTTACTTTTGGTGTTCATCAAGGTCTCAGGTGGTGGTGGAACCACTTTGTATCCCAACCCTTCCCCATTGTTTCTCTCTCTCGCTAAGTGTTGGACACTATGTGATGAGCTTGTCCAACTGTGCACTTTTTGTTTTAAAGAGTTGACTTCTACTTCTAAATCTGCTTTCTGCTTCTTAGTGTCATCTAGGGAGTTTAGATAATACCTAATGTCATTTGCTTGGTTAAAGGCAACTACCTCTGTTTCCCTAAGCTGTTTATTCAGTAGGTCTATCTTTTCCTTGTAATTGTGCTCCTTTTGTTTTAACAATCTATTTGCCTCAATGCATAGTTCCAGGTCCTTTACTAAGCTATCAGTATGATCTAATAACCTAGGATATTTTAAATCTATACTTTCTCTGAATTTATTACAATCTAAACAAGCATGATTATTAAAGAACTGGTCAGTAGTACTTACCTAAGATGTTGAAGATGAATAAGCCATGAGCACAGAATTTGTTGATTCCGGTTCTGTAATTCTGACGTTGATGCAGATTGTTCTTCTTCAGGCAAGTAGTTGACCATAGGTGTAGTGTCTACAGAATTTGACATTGCAAGCTCTACTGCTATGTCTCCCTCACTAGCAGAATCATCATCAATGTCCTCCACATTAGCTATGTTTGACTCTCCCGGTGAGACGAACCGAAAGCTCCAGTCCTGTCCTACATCCTCACTAGCAGTCAAGGCTTTGGCGTCCTTGCTTGATGAAGTAGAACTGCTAGATGTGGCTTTGTCCTAACGATTAAATAACAAGGAGGGATTGCCATTCCCAGTCTTTGGCTTTACACACTCCCACTTGAAGTGTCCCTTCTCACCACAGTTGAAACAAGTAACCTTTGACTTGTCGAAGCCAAAGGTTGTGTCTTTGGTAGCAACCAAGTTCTGTCCGGTCCTTTTGATAAACTTTTTAGCTCGTCAGACAGCACTTGCCAAAGCCCACATTATGTCCATACGTTCCAACTCCATCTCGTCCACCTGTTCATAATCTTCATCTTCCACGTGACAATTTCCTATCTTTCCAGCAACTAGTCCATCATAGAAGTGGACTACAGCAACTAAGAGGTCCATGTGTTCTTTGGCCACCTCAGCAGTCACATTATCGAAGTTATCGGTTTTCTGTTTTGCTACATTTGCTTCAGGTATACTATACTGGGTGCTAGACGACCCTGACGTTTTGGACCCTGAAGTTGACGGTGTGCTAGA
Organism: Flaveria trinervia; assembly: GCA_025506515.1. Classification (NCBI taxonomy): domain Eukaryota; kingdom Viridiplantae; phylum Streptophyta; class Magnoliopsida; order Asterales; family Asteraceae; genus Flaveria; species Flaveria trinervia. Next base: position 32,713,680 of record CM046451.1, on the reverse strand, counting down.
ATTGCTGCACTTCAGACGAAGGAAGTTTGCAGTGGTGCTCCAGATGTCTTGACAGGAGGAGTTGCATTGTAGAGAGTAGGATTCTGATCGTAGTTGGCCTTTTGGGCTCTGTACTTCATCCTAAGCTCCTCTTCCCTCAGTTTAAGAATGAAGTCATTTATGTCTAACTTCGAAAGCATCCCATTCTATCTGAAGTTTGAAATGAATGAAGCCCATTTCTCCGGTAGACCATCTGCAAAATTAGATACCTTATCCTCCATCGACGTAGTTACTGTTGGACCAAAAGAACCAATAAGCCAAGATCAGAAAACCTCTAAGTCCCACATGATATCACAACAACTGCTGAAGGCTTCATCAGCAGTTCGACAAGTGCTGAAGACTTCAACAGCGAAGACTAAAATGCTGAAGCTCAACAGCTGAAGAACACAAGTGCTAAAGCTGAACACTAAAGTGCTGAAGCTCAACAGCTGAAGAACACAAGTGCTGAAGCTGAAGACTAAAGTGCTGAAGTCCAACAGCTGAAGAATACAAGTGCTGAAGCTGAAGACCAAAGTACTGAAGTTCAACAGCTGAAGAGTCCACAAGTGCTGAAGATCAACAACTGACGTACAAAGTCTGAAGACAAAGACTGAAGACATCAGCTGATGACATCTACAGAAGTCATCAGCTGATGAAATGTCTGAAGTTTAAGTCTGAAGACCAAGTGCTGAAGTTTCAGTAGTTTGTCACAACAGCTGAAGAGTACTTCTTCAGTAGTTGTGTTATCAGTAGTTTTATGTTTTTACTTTCAGTAGTTTTGTAAAACGACTGAAGAGCTTGTTCTTCAGTCGTTGTAGTTTCAGTAGTTTCTTTTCAGTAGTTGTAGTAACTGATAACACTTAGTATTTTTGTAAGAAGATGTCAGCTGTTTTGACATCTTCAGTAGTTGTGTTTCAGTTGTTTAAATAATTCTGTTAGATGTCACTATCGAGTGACATCAGCAGACGTCACATCTCCTATATAAGGAATGTTAAACCACGACATTCCTATATAAGGGATGATTGACCTCATTGTATGTGTGAAATTTTGCCACCACGAAAGCGTGTCATGAATGAAATATTCTTTTTGCAGAAACTTCTCTCTCTATAACTAATTCTTTTCATTGCAATATCTTGGTATTCTTGCTCGAATTGTGCTAGTTGGTAATCTATTCCGCTGCTGAAATCATTCGAATCGATCAAACTAGATGCTGAGATCCTATCAAATGGTATCAGAGCAGGTTAATCATTGATCGATCTAACAATTGATCATTGAAACTGCTCATTTGCTCTAAGTTTGATCGAACTAGCAAATTCGCACGAATCTGTTATAGAGATTGAAGTTCTGTCGCTTTTGGCTATTTTAATTGAGGTTCTTAGTGGTTTTGAGCTAAATTTGTTTTGCTTATCTTGAATTTGTCTGTATTTTCGAAAATGACTACACCTTCCAATGATCCTCACAATACTGGTTCCTCAACCAAGCCTCCAATGCTGGTTAGGAGTGAGTATAACATATGGCAACGATGAATGCTCCATCACCTGTCTGTTAACAGCTCAGGTTGTTGGACATCAGTGGTACATGGTCCACACAAGCCTATGGTGAATAACCCGGAAACCAATCAAATGGTTCTGAAGAGGAGGGAGCAATACTCAGATGAGGATAAGAAATTGTTTGAGATTGATGCAAAAGCCCATGGAATTCTGGCCATGGCAATGCCTAATGAAATCTATTCTGGGCTAATGCATTATGAAACTGCCCATGACCTCTGGAATGCCTTGAAAGAACAATTTGGAGGAACAGATGAGGTCTTGGCAAATAATAGAGAAATCCTTGCCCAACAATATGAGACATTCTCTCATAGAAAGGGTGAGACACTGACTCAACAGTTTGAGCGGTTCTTTTGTTTGATCTCTGAATTAAAAATGGTCAAACATGAGTACACCAATAGCCAGATGAATAACAGATTTCTCAGATCACTGCCTGAGAGATGGGACACATATACTATTGTCCTACGCTCCAGTGCAAATTTGGACAAACTATCTCTCACCTAACTCCATGGGAAATTGCTCACATTTGAGAGAGAGATAGAACAGAAACGAAAACTGTCATCATCTGGAAAGCTCAGTGATGACTTTGTACCAGGAAACACTGCCTTGGTTGGTCATGAGTTAGAATATGCTTCATCTGAATACCAGTATGATGAGCATATTGATTCTCTTCAAACACTTCTGATTTTGCATTTGTGAGTGTTGATAGTCAGTTTACTGGGTGTAATAATGACAATTTATGCTTCATCATGGATGATTCAAGGGGATTGCTGATGATGACTTAGAAGAGATGGATATTTTGAGCCAAATGGCCTTGATAAATATCAGATCTCAAAAGTTCTACAAAAGAACTGAAGAAAGTTCCCAGTACTCTTTGGCAAAACCAAAGTTGGTTTTGACAAGAGTAAGTTGAGGTGTCACAAATGCCATAAGCTTGGACACTTTGCTTGAGAATGTAGATCATTTGGATCTAATTCTTCTGCACCCTTTGTGACTTTCCCTAGCAATACTCAACAACAAAGAGGGCAACATCCTGTCAATTCTGGTCATCATTCACAACCACAATCTCCTGCATATTTTGTTCCTCAGGGTCCAATGCCATATCCTTACCCTTGTTATTACATGCCACAAACCAGTCAAGTTCAAGCACCCATTGTTCAACAACCACATGCTCTTCCTGAGCTTCAACCATCTCAATCTCATCAGCCTCCTCAACCTCAACAACACAGCTTCTTCACCCCTGGAGTTGTTGACTGGAGCAGTTTACCAGATGACATGTCTGGTCATGAACAACTGTTCACAGGTGCTGGTCAACATGGTGGTGACAGTCCTTTTGGGAATCTGGCACTTATGGCTCTGGAGTCTGCAGATGGATCATCCTCAAATGCCTCTTCATCACAGGTATCACAGGTATCCTTTGAGGCTAAGGCCAAATTATGTTCTAAAACATGCATAGCAGCATTTGCCTCTATTAGAGAAGCAAATGTAGCTTTAATTAATAAGAACATAGAGCTAGAAAAGATCATTTCCAAAAGAAAAGCTGAGTTTGAGTCTATGCTTAAAGAGAAAAATGATGAGATTTATAAACTTAAATGCCAAATCTCTGATGATAAGGCTAGGGAAGAGGTACTTTTAGAAAAGTAGAAAGACCTCAAAGAAACCCTTGCAGTCACCCAAGTAGAGTGTGATCGATGGGTACAATCATGCAAAGGTTTTGAAATGCTTCTTAGTATGCAATCAGCTTCCAATGTGAAGTTTGGCATTGGTTATAATCACACTGCTCCTCCTACAGATTTTGCCTCAAGAGCAGAAGTGAAATCTGATGGAGAAAGCAATAACCAATCCACCTCATCATGTGATTCACTTTCTGATAGAGCACCATCAGAAGTTGAAGTTAGTATTATTCCCTCGTTGAACCTATCAACTAATCTTGATGGTTCAAATACTGACACTCACATGATCAAAGAGTTGATCAACTCAGGAGTTATTTTTGGAAGTCCTGAAAGGACTGGAGAGCAAGATTTAACACCTGAAGTTCAAACTCAACTACTGTCACACTGAAGAGAAGAAAACTGTCAGTAGAAAGGGTTTGAAGACTACTAAAGAGGAAGTCAAGAAAGCAAATAGTGCTTCCAAAGTGCTGAAGAACAAGTCTTCAATAGTTTCATTCTCTTTAGTTGATGATCAACATAAGATGAAGAAGAAACCATGTGAAATATGTGGTTTGTTCAATCATCTTACAGATGATTGTTAGTACAAAGAGGATCCAAACTCAAACATCAAGAGAAATTAAAGAGAAAATGGTTAAAATGAAAACTGAGTTTGAAGCCACATTTGTACTAGCAACATCAAATCCTGTAACCCTTAAGTCCAAAAGAAATCCAAAAAGGAAGGGATTAAACAGGTAACAGCTGAGATTGCTCAAAAGAAGAAGGTGCAACATAGGAACTTATTAAACTCCAATGCCAATGTGTCTGGAGAGCTGAAAGCTTTATCACAAAATCAGACTCAGCTGGTTATGATGTTCAACATCTATTAGGAAGAGTTAACCAATTAGATGTTCCTATGTTGAAACCACAGAAAAGAGGTCCAAGCCAAAGGATTCCTCTTTTTTACCATCTTCTTCCTCTCAGGCTGTTGTTTCCAACAAACCTGTCAGTTTACCATCTGTTGATGAGAACAGGCCCAAAACCAAAAAGGTTTGGGTCTCAAAATCTAACTAATTTGTTGTGTTTTGTAGGGTTCTTCAACATGCCACAGAGGCATCTGGTATGTAGACAGTGGAGGATCCATGCATATGACAGGAAACAGATCACTTCCTAATGACTACTCTCAAGGAAGGAAGGGGTTTGTGTCATTTGGCAATGATGCAAAGGTTACATCATGGCAAAGGCTTTGTTTCCAATGGGGAAATAAAGTTTGATGATGTTAACCATGTGGAAAATCTCAAGTACAACCTCTTGAGTGTCATTCAAATGTGTGACAAAGGCCATGTTGCTCTTTTCACCAGTCAGAACTGTCAATTCTGTCATCCAAGTTCTAAGTTTGATTGATAAGGTGTTGGATGAATACACTCTCCTGAAGGCCAACAGGACAGAAGAGTGTATGCCTTAGATCTTTCCAAGAAAATAGATCTCAAAGGCCATCCTTGCCTATTTTCCAAGGCTTCCCTTCAAGAATCTACTCTATGCATAGAAGGCTGGGTCATGTTAATCTCAAAAACATAAATCAGCTGATAAACCATGGTTAGTAAGGGGACTGCCTATGAAGGAGTTCAAATGTGAAGATAACTGCACTGCTTGTTTAAAAGGAAAACAGCACAAAGCTTCATTTCCCTCCATAGAAACCTAAGTCCACTGCCTGCTTACAGCTTCTTCACATGGATCTCTTTGGTCCTGTGAGAGTGATGAGTATGGCTAAGAAAAATACTGTCTGGTAATTATGGATGATTACTCTAGATTTGTATGGACTTTCTTCTTGCATTCAAAGGATGAGCAGCTCAGAAGATTATCAACTTTGTGTTGTATGTTGAGAAGCAGTATTCCCTCTCAGTCAAGTGTATTAGAAGTGATAATGGAACAGAATTCAGACACAATACATTTGATGAGTTCTACCTCTCAAAGGGATCAAGAGGAAGTTTAGCATTCCAAGAACTCCTGAACAAAATGGAGTAGTGGAGAAAGAAAGACCAGGACCTTATTGAAGCTGCAAGGTCCATGTTGCTGATTCAGGACTGCCAATGACTTTTTGGGCTGAAGCTGTCAATACAGCTTGCTATGTACAGAATAGAGTTCTAGTAAATCAGAGGTTGATGAAGACTCCATATGAATTTCTTCATCATTTGGCCCTCTAATTTCATTCTTCAGAGCTTTTGGGTGTCCTTGTTTCATTCTCAACACACGGGATCAACTCCAAAAATTTGATCCTAAGGTGGATGCAGGGTACTTTGTTGGTTATTCATCAACTTACAAAGCATACAGAGTCTTCAACTGTAGAACAAAGATGGTTGAAGAGACTCTACATGTTAAGTTTAATGAATCTCCAAGGACAAGATTCCACAAAGCCCTGTGGAGCTATTTGATTTGGACATACTGCAATATGTTCCTTATCAAACTCCTGCTGATGCTCCTGTCAACAGTTCACCACCTGGTAATACTGCTGGTGCTGATGATGATGATGATAGCAGTACTCACCTCTTCAGGTTTAGTGACCAACTGCGTATGTCCTCTAAACCTGATGCTCCTGTAGCTTCAGTAGCTTCATCCACAACAAGTGCTGATGAGATTTCTGCATCCTCAACTTCATTTGAGTTGCCACCATCTACATGGTTTCAAGAGTCTACATCAACATCTGTTGCTGCTGAAGGTTCTACAAACACTTGCACTGATCTCATTGCTTATCAAGAGCTGAAGAATCACCCAATGTCTCAAATCATTGGTGATATCAATGCTGGAGTTTCAACCAGAAGTCAATTGTCCAATTTCTGCTTCTATGCTCTCTTCATCAGTCAGCTAGAGCCAAAGAATTATCATGTTGCACTTAGAGACAATGGGTGGGTTGAAGCAATGCAGCTTGAGCTTCTTCAGTTCAAAAAGCAGCAAGTGTGGGAGCTTGTTCCTCTTTCCCCAGGTAAGTGTGCAATAGGCACTAAATGGGTGTTTATAGGAATAACAGATGAAAATGGGCTTATTGTTAAGAACAAGGCCAGACTGGTTGTTCAGGGGTTTGCACAAGAAGAAGGTATTGATTATGATGAAACCTTTGCCCCTGTAGCCAGACTGGAGGCAATTAGATTGTTCTTAGCCTATGCTGCACTCCACAATCTTAAAGTTTTTCAAATGGATGTTAAAAGTGCATTTTTATATGGTAAAATAAAAGAAGAAGTTTATGTGTGTCAACCACCAGGTTTTGAGGATAATAAACACCCAGAATGGGTACACAAGCTTGATAAGGCTCTTTATGGGTGAAACAAGCTCCTAGAGCCTGGTATGAGACATTATCTAACTTTCTTCTGCAAAATAATTTCACTAGAGGCTCCATAGATAAAACCTTATTTATTAAGAAGGTGGATCAGCATAAGCTACTTGTTCAATTTATGTTGATGATATTATATTTGCATCCTCTGATCCCCAGTTGTGTGATGATTTTACAAAATTAATGCAAAGAAGTTTGAAATGAGTGCAATGGGAGAATTACAGTTCTTTCTAGGCTTGCAAATCAAACAAAAAGCTGATGGAATTTTCATTCATCAGTCTAAATATACAAAAGATCTTTTAAATAAGTTTGATTTACAAAACTGTAAGCCCTGTTCTACTCCCATGTGCAACACCACACAATTGGATATTCATCAGAAAGGTAAAGCTGTTGATGAAACGCTTTACAAATGTATGATTGGGTCCTTGATGTATTTAACAGCTTCTAGACCAGATATTATGTTTGGTACATGTGTTTGTGCTAGATTTCAGGCTGCACCTAAAGAGTCTCATCTGATTGCAGTCAAGAGGATCTTTAGATATTTGCAAGGTACACAATCTCTAGGTTTATGGTATTCCACTGGGCACTCTTGCAAATTAGTTGCTTTCTCTGATAGTGACTATGCAGGGTGTAAGTTAATCAGGAAATCAACTTCTGGTGGATGTCAATTCCTAGGCAACTGTTTGATTTCTTGGCAGAGTAAGAAACAAACATCTGTTGCTACATCCACTGCTGACCGAGTACATTGCTGCTGCAAGTTGCACATCCCAAGTACTCTGGCTTCAGAATCAACTTTTGGATTATTGCATTACAGAGACTAAGACTCCGTTATTAATAGATAGTGCTTCAGCTCTTTGCATTGTCAAAAATCCAGTCCAGCACTCTAGGACCATACATATAGAAATTAGACATGATTTTATAAGAGATTGTTTTGAAAAGGGTCTAATTAATCCTATGTTTGTGCCTAGTGCTGATGAGCTTACAGACATTTTTACTAAGGCTTTGGATAGTTCAACTTTCCACAACCTGGTGTTAAGGCTTGGTATGCTGCAGCTAGAATAAGTGACAACTACTGATGATCTCAGTAATAAGTACTGATGATCATTGGTAACCATGTCACATATAAATACTGATGAGTTCTTTTACCCTCAGTAGTTTTTATACTACTGAAGGACTAAATGCCTCACAAGTACTGAAGTACTTTATCTGTTCTAAACTACTGATGTAGTTACAACTACTGATGTAGTTACAACTACTGAAATCAGTAAAAAAAGATGAATACTGACGTCCTAGGAAACACCTGAAAAGCAGATGAAAAGTATGATGAGTAAGTGTTGAGGACAGTATGAAACAGCTGAAAAGCTAAGAATTGACGAAAACAGCTAATGAGTAATTTCTCTTCAGTTGTTTCTACAACTGTTGTTTCTAAAACAACTGAAGCAAGACCACAGTCTTAAGTAGTTTCACAACTACTAATAACTAATACCAAGTCTTCACTTGTTTACAACAACTGATGGCAAAACCACTGTCTTAAGTAGTTTCACAACTACTGATGACAAACACCAAGTCCTCAGTTGTTTACATCATATGAAGTCAAAACCATGACCTTCAGTAGTTTCATAAATACTGATGGTTCACACCAAGACTTCAGCTGTTTCAACGTCAAATGGTCAAAACCAAGTCTTCAGCTGTTTTATAACACCTGATGACAACACCACCACTATCAGTCGTTTTAAACCTCTGAAGGTTAATACCACGTCATCAGTAGTTTCAAAAGCTGATGACCACACCAAAACCTTCAGTAGTTTTCTTTCAGCCTTTTCATATCCCAACCATATAAATACCTGTCTTCTTCTCAAACGTTCCATTAGCCGTTCTTCTGACCTTCATAGTCTCAAAAATGGCAACCATGAGTCTAAAACCCAGACATAATTGCGTCGCCTACCTCACGAAATCGGCCTTCTGGACAAAGTTTGATCACGCCATAGACCTAATGGCTGATTCTCAGTATAGTACTGCTCTGCTCTTAAACTCGACCATCTACCCACAGTCACTAAGTCAGTTTTGGTCCAATGCCTACGTTCACACTGATGTGCCTTCCGGCCAAATTTCAGTTCGGTCATTGGTCAACCAAAACAAGTAGAGGTTACACCTGATAGCATTCGTCGAGTGCTAAATTTACAAGATGCTAATGCTGTGACTAAGTATCCGAAGGGCACAACTGATATGTCCTTCCTCAACAATGGGTACGACGGAAATCTTCGTGCTGCTACCATACTGAAGAAGAACTTCCCTGATGCTGAACGACTGATATTTCATATGGTGAATGTTTGCTTAGCCTCGAAGACATCCTCATGGGATCAAATGCCTTCCTGGTGGCAACATGTATTATATTGAGTTCTAGAACACCAACCTTTAAATTTTTCACAAATTGTGTTTCTAGAAATCAAAGATCTGGCACGGAAACCTGTGGGAAAAAGATGGTTATTATATCACAGGTTTCTGATGGCCATAATATTAAATGAATTACAAACTGATGGCCTTGTTGGCCTTGGAGTCCCTGAACCAGCTGTTCTAGCTGAGGTATACTCCAGGCATAACTCCGACCAATCTCTCAAAGAAGCTGCCCGTTTGCTCAAACCAAACAAAGGGAACCCACAGCTTCAACTGCCAGATCCAAAGTCCCCACCAAGCCAAAATCCAAACCAAACAAGCTAATCAGGGAGATGAGTCCCCTGATGATGCTCCTGTACCACCCAAACAGGATAAACCTACTGGTTCAAACCCTCCAGTAGTGTTAAAGACTCAACCAGCAACAGCCGCACAGGTATCCTCTCAAAAGGATCCTGTTGCAACCACTTTAGGGGAACCACATTACTGAGACCTCTCTCACTTGAGGAGGTTATCATTGAAGAGCATCCCTCTCCCCGGATGCAATCAGCTTCTATCCCCTCTCCCCATGCAAATGCCCCCCAAAGTCCAACCATTATAATTGCTAATGTGCTGACTCAGCTGCATGCCTCTCCTCCTCCCCTACAACCACCAACAAAGGGGAGAACAACAGCAATTGAGGAAGAGGATACACATGCTTCTGACAACCCACAACACCGGGGTTTCAATGTTCTATCTCCTAGTGTGGATATGGAGATCAGAACATCTGGTGAGGCTGCCACCTCTTCTGAATCAGCATATGATCAGACTGAGGTTGGTAACATAACTAAGACCTCACCAGAGGCAACAGCTGATGAAGGACAAAGTCCTGACGTTGAAGTCCCTAGTTCCAAGACAAAGGGGCACATGCTACATCTGGTCTACACCCAGTGCATGTACATCCTGCTACAAGCAGGAGGTCAGGTGATTCAGCATCTGCTGTTGATGACCTGGGATTTTTTTATGATGTTCTTGCCCAGAACATAATTCTAGAGGAGGAAGTCAGTAGGCTGCAAAAACTACTTGACCAACTCTCTTAGGGAGAAAGACCATCTGCCACCATATCAACCCAACAGATGGCACCTTCCTCTGAAGGTCACTTAAACACACTACCACTCAAAGAATCTCAGCCACCTGCCTCTGTTTCTGGCACCATTTCTCAGGACCAAAACCCCCCTGAGCAAATGGATGCTATCCCTCAAAATCCCCTATCTCTCATCACACCGCAGATAATTGAACTTGTCATTAAAACTGTGATGAGAGACTTTCTTCTGTCTTACAACCTATGGTGGAGGATGTACTGAGCCAAAAGCTTTCTGCTGATCAAACCCTTAAAACCAATGCACCCAAAAAGGGGGAGATTCCAGCAGTGAAAGCTAAAAGAAAGAGGATGGAGAAGGAGAAGAGAGAAAGAGAAGGACAAAGAAGTGGAAATAGAGAAGGACTGTGTGTATGAGACCGAGAAAGAGAAGGAGAATGAGAAGGGAGCTGAAAAGGAGAAAGTACATGAAAGTCAAAAGGACTTTCATGTCACATATAAGAAAAAGAAAAGTGCTGAAAGGAGAAAAACTTGAATGAAATGGTTAAAGAGGCTGATGCTGAACACAGCAGATCAATGGACAATATCATTGATCAGCTGTTTAGGCAAGGTTTCAATACTGAAAAGCTGGACTCTGAAATAAGAAGATTAGAGATCGAAGAGATTCAACAAAGATGGGCCAGCTACAGCACAATGGATAGAGAAAGACTTGAGATCATGATCAGATTATCAGCAAATACCTTGGGAGATCATTGATCGAAATAAAATCATGGACCAGGGACAGCATCTTGGCCATAACCTCAAGATCTGTTCTTCTGAGGCATATACTAAGGGATTAGTAATAGAAGCTTTGAATGAAGCAGGAGCAGGGAGCAGGACTGAGCTAGCCAAACACTCAAAAGCCACACTCACCTCCAAAATGCTAACTCAGCCTGTCAACATTCCCTCTCCAAAACAACCACAACCACAACCCACAAAACCAACTCCCTTACCCTCAAAACCAACAGCCGATGATGCACCTAAGCAGAAGAAGAGAAGGTGTTGAGGCTGGAAGAAGAAGAAGATGATGATGAAGATAGGCTGCCGATCTCAGCTGTTCTGCAGTTGCCTAAGGCCAAAGATCTCTCTCTTGCAATAACTCCTGAGCAACAAAGAGATGCAATCAAAGTGAAATTGGAAGAAGAAGAACAACACAGATTGCACGATGAAGAGTTATTGAGGAGAGTAAATAAAGCATATGCAGCCACTTCCTCCATCATTAATATGAAAAAACAAGCTCAGAGGATTTATACTCTTAGACATACTTTTAAGTATGTGAAAGAAAGAGTAAGAATTTGGCCTGATCCCAGGGTGGCTCATAGAATACAAAAGAAAAATATCCCTCAGAGATACAATGGGCAAGTGAAAAAGATTGTAGATGAAGTGATCTCCTTAGCCCTTGTAGTCTCACCTTGGAAATCCTGGAAGATTTCAAAAAGGCCTACACCTCAAACATGCCCCCACAAAAGATGCTGGAGAACAGAATGATCAAAAAGGGGCTGGTGTATAAGAGGCTGAATGAGATCAGAAAGGATGAGTTACCACTGTTGTTAGAACGTCTTCATCCTGATGAATTTGCTTACAGACAGATTACAATAGTGGTACTCAAAAATGGAAAACAGGTCAAATTCTGTCTGAGTACTATGGGCCTGAAGGATTCTTTGATGGTGAGGCAGAGGAGCTCACCATGGAGGAACAAATTGTATTTTTGGAGGCCTACACCAGGGAATCCTACAAGCTCATAGTTGGGAAGTGAGTCTCATGGATGGGGGAACAGCTCAGTGTCCAATTCCCCAATATAGAGCTCCCATCCATACATTGCCAACCAAATCATCAGAGACTCATTCCCAGGCCAGTGCTTATATGGGTCATCTTCTCAACTGATCAAGAAGGAAAAAGACCAACCATTCTGCCAACAATAAGTGGGAAAATAAATCAATTAGAGGTTTTGGCTGCATTGGTTCAGGGGGAGTTTGTTGGACCAAAAGAACCAACGAGCCAAGATCAGAAAACCTCTAAGTCCCACATGATATCACAACAACTGCTGAAGGCTTCATCAGCAGTTCGACAAGTGCTGAAGACTTCAACAGCTGAAGACTAAAGTGCTGAAGCTCAACAGCTGAAGAACACAAGTGCTGAAGCTGAACACTAAAGTGCTGAAGCTCAACAGCTAAAGAACACAAGTGCTGAAGCTGAAGACTAAAGTGCTGAAGTCCAACAGCTGAAAAATACAAGTGCTGAAGCTGAAGATCAAAGTACTGAAGTTCAACAGCTGAAGAGTCCACAAGTGTTGAAGATCAACAACTGATGTACAAAGTCTGAAGACAAAGACTGAAGACATCAGCTGATGACATCTACTGAAGTCATCAGCTGATGAAACGTCTGAAGTTTAAGTCTGAAGACCAAGTGCTGAAGTTTCAGTAGTTTGTCACAACAGCTGAAGAGTACTTCTTCAGTAGTTATGTTATCAGTAGTTTTATGTTTTTACTTTCAGCAGTTTTGTAAAACGACTGAAGAGCTTGTTCTTCAGTCGTTGTAGTTTCAGTAGTTTCTTTTCAGTAGTTGTAGTAACTGATAACACTTAGTATTTTTGTAAGAAGATGTCAGCTGTTTTGACATCTTCAGTAGTTGTGTTTTAGTTGTTTAAATAATTCTGTTAGATGTCACTATCGAGTGACATCAGCAGACGTCACATCTCCTATATAAGGAATGTTCCACCATGACATTCCTATATAAGGGATGATTGACCTGATTGTATGTGTGACATTTTGCCACCACGAAAGCGTGTGATTGAATGAAATATTCTTTTTTGTAGAAACTTTCTCTCTCTATAACTAATTCTGCTCATTGCAATATCTTTGGTATTCTTGCTCGAATTGTGCTAGTTGGTAATCTATTCCGCTGCTGAAATCATTCGAATCGATCAAACTAGATGCTGAGATCCTATCAGTTACACCATGAGTGTGCATCTCACTCATCAAGTGGTAGAATCTGTTGATCACATCATCCAGACCTTCCTTTCCTATTGAAGAGAAGTTGTCGAAATCCTTCTTCAAAGATTTGGCCTTAATGGCCTTGAGTGAGGCATTTCCGTTATACCTCTTCTCCAACGCATCCCATACTTTCTTTGCTTGAGTATACTCCGAATACTGATGAAAGAAATCCTTCAGAATAAACAGAGTGAGCAAAGCGTATACTTTCTTCTCAGTGTTGTGTTTTACCTTCTGAGCATCCAACATCCCACTTAAAGTAAGTTTAACTCCATCTGCTCCTACGGGAATGCTGTACCCCGACTCTATTGCCTCCCATAGATTTGTATCTACTCCATTTAAGTAGATTTCAAAAAGTTGCTTCCATTGTGGGTAGTCATCTAATGTTATAAGCTTCGAGGGTTAATTGTGAATTCCCACTTCGTTCTCCAACAACAGTAGATTTTGGATATGAGTATCTCTACTTGTTGTGAATGCTGAAAACTGGTCCTCCATTTCACTTAACTTTACTATTTAACAAACTGCTGATGTGTGCGAATGAAGGTATGCGATTGGGCTTATTCGGGCGATTGAACAAATGCGGATGGTTCAATCGTGCGACTGAACAAATGCGGATTAGTTAGTCGGCCGAATGAACTAATGCGGTTGAACAGTCTGAATGAGGTTCCCAATCGTACGAATGAGGGTACGAATGAGGGTACGAATGAATCCAATCGTGCGGTTGGAGAATGTAAATGAACTTAGTCGTTTGATTGAGCCAATCGTGCGACTGAACTTTCTGAAGTTTGATAATTCGTAGGTTAAACATCTTTTGGCCGTAGAAACTCGAATTTTACCAAACCCTAATCACCGTATGCCAGAAAAACTAAACTTTTAGGTCAGGAAACGTCTAAGACTCCGTTAGACACAAAAAGATTGCGTTTTTATGAAGAAACACAACTTTTGTATCAAAACTATTGATTCAACACGTAATCAAGAGCCAAAGCTCTGATACCACTTGGTAGGATTTGGTATTTGAACGAAACACCAACTATTAACATGTTAAACCAAACCAAATAGTTCGAAATCCTATTTGATTAGCGATCCAATCAGTGAGAACGCACGTAGACATAATAATGAATTGAATCTAACGTCAAGAATCCATTAGGAATCGATCAATAGCGTTCTATGAACTTGGTGTACAAACTTAGAGTCTTCTGAACGACTAGGGTACGTCTGGAGTCGAAGTTGATCGAATGCTTCTAAATCATTATGTTTTTCCACGAATTAAGTGGTATTTATTGGTTAGGGTTGCTCATTGGGGCGACTGAACCATTAACATGGTTCATTCGTGCAATTGAGCCATGCGGTTGATCCATTCGCACGACTGAATGTTCAGTCGTGCGACTGAGTCAGTCGCATGAAGTTGTTCAAGCGTATGAACTATTTAGGCGCATGGACACTCAGTCGCATGGCCATTCGGACGCATGACCACTGTTTGGGCACATGAGTCCATTCGGATGCATGTGAACTTTACTTAACCAAACATTGAATGTATTCATTGTTATAACATTATGTATATCAATTCAAACAATCACAAACCTATATAATCTAGTCAATAAGCTTTATCCAACTCATTAATGAAATATTTAACATTATAAATCACAACCAAACATTATCATTTCATTAAGTACCCAATATTACATAAGTGCAAGACAGTCAAGACATATTACATTGAGATCAGGATCTAGGGACATAAGTGTATCAACAGAAATAATATAATTCGAGTCGTTATATCATTCACTGTGCTTAATCCAAAATTTAAAAGACTGACATGACTTACCTGATATGTGGGTAGGCTTATCTTGGAAGAGAAGATATATGCTGTGATGAATTAAAATCTTATTCAATAGTAAAACACTCATCTTAGAGTAGAGGTATGTTTTGGCTTATCTAAGTGGATGTGTGTGTAGTAACCTAAACACACCAGGTAATGATACTGTATGAATCTCTTTCACCCACATCAAGTTTCATCTTTGTTTTGCTAAGCAAAGACGTAAAGAAGCAAGCACATAGTGTAGATGTATTGATCCAAAAGATTCCCATTGAGGAACACATCCAATTAGATGAATTTACAAAAATAATAAATTTCTTGTGAATGAGCAAAAGAATCAAATCATGGATCACCTTCCAAAGTGAAGTGAAAAGAATCCAATGTGGATCAAATCATGAGAAGGATCAAAGTAAAAGAATCCCAATGAGGATCGGTGAAAATGAGATCTTATAACTTAAGTGACCTCGTAAATCAAGTTGTGAAACAATTCTACCACACATTACCTGAGGATGGTTGATCATTCCATGCTTCAGTGTGTGAGGTACATGTTGAATAATCAAACAAACGAATACATCATAAATACCACACGCATTAAAATATTAACCTGGTATGAGTCTAAGACGACAAACATACCTTCAATCAATAAGTTCATAAACATGTCTATTTTATTACAAAATAATACACATGTGTAATGTAAGATTGATATGATCCCAACAAAAGGTATACTTCTCTTCATTCTTAAATCAGAAAACAAAAAAACATCAAAAATAATTTATATTCAAAAGTTTTAAATCTTTAAAGTTTCTATCTAGGTATGGATATAAACTTTAGCGGGAGTAATTTAAAATTTTGATTAGTTTGTATAGATATTTACTTTATTAAATTACTTTCTTAAAACTTCAAAACAAATCAAAAAGAAATTGTTTCTGTCAGTGCAGAAGTTAGGCTATTATATCTCAGCTTATGTAGATTCATGAAAGCATAAGAAGTCCAAGATCAGTCAAACAATGGGAAACTTGTATCATCTCTAATATACAAGTCAATCGCGCAAGAATTGACAACCCCAACAACTTCATAAGACACAAGTTAATCAAAGACAATTATTCATAACAGGAAAGAAAACTAAAAAAAAAATAATTTCTCTGCAGAATCATTAAATTTTGCTAAGTTCAAATTTAATGCGGGTAAATGCATTGGTTAATACGGGTGAAGGTAACCCATGCATATAACCAATGCGGGTAAAGATTTATGTCATTTAAAACAAAGTGAAACTAATGTGGACAAGACAACTCTATACATTTGTGTCAAAGAAGTATACATAAAAGTTTGGTGTTAAAAACCTATGCGGACAAAAGTGTTCTACCACATTTGTTAATACAGAAGACCTTTACATTGCCGCATTTCTTTTTATTCATCCGCATTTATTGAATGTGATTGACATCAACACTTTTCGTGTGTATCAAATGAATAAACAAAGTGCTTAATATCTTCTGTCATGATGACGGACATCAATGAATGCGGACATCTTCATTTGTTTGCCGCATTTGTTGAAATAAATGTGGATAAAGGAATTTTACTCTACTGCATTTGTTAAAGTGAACAAATGTTGTTTAACTTTGTCCAGCCGCATTTGTAATAGTGACAAATGCTGACTACCTTGTTCAATCGCATTTATTAGTGAACAAATGTTGTTAAGTTTTTACTCTTTTGCATTTCTAACAGTACACAAATGCTGATGAACAAAACTAATCCACATTTGCTACAGTGATTTAAAAAAAATTGAACGCATTTGTTAGAAACATGTAATTTTTGTAAAAGATGTTAATTGACTATTTAAATACATTTCAAAAGGTCATTTATTACTTTTCGAATTTGAGAGACTTTATAATGCGATGAGCGAACTTCCCTGTTCTTCATCATTCATCATCTCCATCATAAAATATGTGTTTTACTTTCATTTTACCTTATTTGTCCTCTATTTCGATTCACTACAACTATATTATCAAACAAAAGGTGATAATCTTTGAAATTTATGACCTAAAATGTTAGACTTTTGAACTTGTAATGAACTTAGAACCCTAGGTCAATAATGGTGATTCCAAATCAAACTTGGATTAAGAAATGATGATGATTTTTTACTGCAATGAACAAGTTAACTAAGAAGATAACAACAAACAAGTTATTTTCACCACCTTGTTCGTCTCATGAATAGAGCATAACAAAAGAATGTGAAAACAAATCTTGATTCTAAGAGTTAAAATAGGTTAAAAACAACAAAAATGATCACTCCAAGTATGAATAACAAAATAACAGTGATTATTCATAATAAAATCAAGTATATGTATAATTTCTGTGGAACAGTACCTATAAACATTCAAGTTTGACCATAGAAAGTCAAAATGAGAAATTTCACTTGGTGCATGTTCTACAATGTGTTGAGTACTATCAATCTTTCTAATTCATATGCCTCTAATGCAGGGTACATTGCAAATTTCACTTGGAGCAAGCTCCGTAATGTCAATGGTTATCTTGACCTTTGTTAGCCCAGGTTACACACTTGAATCAAATAACATAAAGAATTATTGATCAAACAAAGATAAACACAATAAAAACCCTTTGATCTAAATTGAATGCATATCATTTGTATAATGTGAAAACCCC
The DNA here is from genome assembly GCA_025506515.1 of Flaveria trinervia. Lineage (NCBI taxonomy): Eukaryota > Viridiplantae > Streptophyta > Magnoliopsida > Asterales > Asteraceae > Flaveria > Flaveria trinervia. The sequence continues at coordinate 32,696,169 of CM046451.1, read as the reverse complement.
CAATCAAATAGTCATTCAACCATTGTCCAACACTAATGACAATTAACCTATTTATAATCTAGACTAATATTTACTAATTGCACTTAACTCCCTAGACTTAGGCTAATTAATACAAAATTAAATATTAAGCATAAAAATGACTAAAAACAAGATAAAATATATTTTGTTCGCACAAATATATGTATTACAATAAAACTCCTAGTCATTTAAATGTTGAACCTCTCGTCTCGGTTCTTCATCTCGAACGAGTCGGGTTTGACTTTGACCGTGACGTTGACTTTTGTTGACTTTGACTGTGTTGATAATATAGACTATCTTTTACAGCTCCAACAATACTCCCCCTTAGTCTATCATTATCAACGTCTTCAAACGAATTCATCATCGAGAAGTCAACATTAGATATATATTTAGTTTGAATCTTTCTTGATTTGATTAGAAAGATTATTAATTTTATAAGCTCCCCCTATTTATGTGCTCCCCCTTTTTTAACTAAGAAGATAACAACAAACAAGGTATTTTCATCACCTTGTTCGTCTCATGAATAGAGAATAACAATAGATGGAAAATATGAAAACAAATCTTGATTCTAAGAGTTAAAATAGGTTAAAAACAACCAAAATGATCACTCCAAGTATGAATTGCAAAATAACAGTGATTATTCATAATAACATCAAGTATATGTATGATTTTTGTGGAGCAGTACCTATAAACATTCAAGTTTGACCATAGAAAGTCAAAATAAGAAATTTCACTTGGTGCATGTTCTACAATCTGTTGAGTACTATCAATCTTTCTAATTCATATGCCTCTAATGCAGGGTACATGGCAAATTTCACTTGGAGCAAGCTCCTTAATGTCAATGGTTATCTTGACCTTTGTTAGCCCAGGTTACACACTTGAATCAAATAACATGAAGAATTATTGATCAAACAAAGATAAACACAATAAAAACCCTTTGATCTAAATTGATTGCATATCATTTGTATAATGTGAAAACTCCCAATCAAATGGTCATTCAACCATTGTCCAACACTAATGACAATTAACCTATTTATAGTCTAGACTAATATTTACTAATTGCACTTAACTCCCTAGACTTATGCTAATTAATACAAAATTAAATACTAAGCATAAAAATGACTAAAAACAAGATAAAATATATTTTGTTCACACAAAATATATTTATTAAAATAAAACTCCTAGTCATTTAAATCTTGAACATTTCGTCTCGGTTCTTCGTCTCGCACGAGTTGGGTTTGACTTTTGTTGACTTTGACTATGACGTTGACTTTTGTTGACTTTGACTGTGTTGATAATATGGACCATCTTTTTACAACTCAACAATACTCCCCCTTAGTCTATCATTATCAACATCTTCAAACGAATTCATCACCGAGAAGTCAACATTAGATATATATTCAATTTGAATCTTTCTTGATTTGATTAAAAAGATTATTCATTTCATAAGCACCCCCTATTTATGTGCTCCCCCTTTTTAATGCAACCTTTACAAGGATATTGGAATAGCTTTCCCGAATCTCTAATCTTGAGTGCTTCAGAAGATGTAGAAGGAGGATTCCTAGCTCAGTATCTTCTATAAACTTGAGGAACAAGTTCTCTGATCAAGTACACTGCTCAACTGATGATCGGCCATCACTTAAAGCAAATATCTAAAATGCATTCACATACACAATCTTGACATTTCTAATTAGATCATTTCATTTTACCAAAATAAACCCTTGTTTATTTATTTTTAAAAAACAAGCGAACCTGTGTTTGTTTGTTCGCAATTTCTGTGAAATCCATGAAAAATGATAAAATTGTAATAGCATAATATGGAAGACCTAAAAGAATTTTAAAAAGAAAATTTATTATAATATTTTTTTAATCTATTATATTTTTGATTTTTTTTATATTACCGAGAACTGAATCGATAATGAGATCACATCCTCAGGATATACTTTAGCACAAAGATGAATTTAATCATTGACAAGCAACGAGATCACACTGATAACTGAATCTAATCACAGTCTTTGAATGATTTTGAAATTCTCAAATAGATCAATAACGATTGTTGATATGCTTGTCCACTTAAACCCATGCCCTATCTTTTTCAACAAGCAAGAGATGATTTGTTAAGGTTCGATTAAATACTTTAGAATGGTAGGACCCCACAATCATTTGGGAAAAAACCTCACCCAACCTCAGGATTTCTTGAATTTTGTTACGATCTTTAGAACAAGGCTTGTACATTAGTGTGCAAGTGATTATCAACAGAATATTGCATTCTGTGATGAATTCATCATTTAGATGATTTGACACTACCTAGACCAAAATGGTGAGAGCTCGAGGTCTATACTCACGTATAACAAAGGATATGACCATTTAATCATGTGCTGATGAGAGCTCTAGGTTAGTGCTATCGTACAGCAGAGGAGATCATCACTCCAGGTTAGTACTTCCATACAGCAAAGGAGATTAGCACAAACACAAGACACGTAAATACACCAGACATGACTCAAGGATATTACTTATATGATTTGTATCATGGTGGGTGAAAGATCAATTCTTAATCCAATTTTTGTCGGGACTCAGTTTTCATGCCAAAATGGCTGCGTAAATCCAGATGTCCTTAAGCATATATTTTAATTAAAATCATGATGTTGTTGTCTACTTTATTCTTCAAGCTTAGTCTATCAAGCATATCATTAAAGAATCTGTTGCTGTTTCTATTATTTGCACTTAAAAATAAGTTGTGAATCAGATAACAACATCAGTTACTATTATTTCTCATTTTAAAAATGCAAGTCATGCAAAAACAATCATTTCAAGAAGATATACAATCATTTCTCAATCATCTCGAATCAAGTTCCCAGTTCTCTTTTCATTTTTATTTAGTTATACTCTCCCCCTAAATTTTTATTTTGCAAACTTTTTTTAATTTTTTTTTATTTTTTTAATATTTTTTTTATTTTTTTTATTTTTAATTTTTTTATAAAACTGTACAAAAATAAAAATGTATCAAAGAAAGTCTTCCAAACTACACTGATTATGAAGATAAGAAATGAATTATCAAGAGATATGCTGTGATTGTGAAATGAAAACTATGATTGTGCATATAAATATCTAGATTGTGGATAAAATACCGTGACCTTAACCTGTTTTGTTTTCCTCAAATTTGAATTAGGAGCAATCTCTATTAGTAAACTAGATTACTAACAGTCCTCCTGAATTGTTCATGCACTCATTAACAAATTAGTTTGAAAGGTGAACCCATGCCATCGTAGTCCTGGGTGTTCCTTTAGCATCAATATAAGAAACCTGTTTCGGCACCCAACCCTTTAATCAATGAGGGATGTTTGTATCCTTCTTTTTCATTTTCCAAATTTGTTTTGGTTTAATTAATTTGGAGTTGAATGAATTAAATTTGGAAATCATTTTCTGTGTAAGACGGAAGGAAAAGAATTTTCATCTTTGAATCATGTGAAACCGGCTTCACATGAAAAGGTTTAGATGGAGGGTTTTTCATCCAACCATTCAAAGATGTGTGCTTTTTACCACTTGATCCAGAGAAGCAACCTGTGTTGCCTTTACCGTTTGGAACATTCTTTATAGACTTATATTTGGAGAAGCAATTCGTTTTGACTTTACCATTTGAAGCAAGTCTTTGAGGGCACTTCTTTACCAGATGACCTTCTTTTCCACACTCAAAACAAGCCTTGAAAAGCTTTTAATGCTTGACTGAACCGTGTGATGTAGATGGGGATGAGGATTGCTTCGAGCTTGTAGTAAATTCTTGCTTGTTCTGAATTTACCCGTGCTGAATAGGGAATGAGATCTTCATTGACTGACTGGGTTGTTTTGTATTTGGAGAAGAGATACGTATTGGTCTTAATTCAGTTTTTGGAAGCTTTTGATACTTGACAATGTCAGGAGATATCTTGATCTGTGAGGAACCAACACGCTCCTCTATGTTTGATTCATCATCTAAGCTTATCCAGTCTCGTATACCCAGATCTGCTTCTAAAGGATCTTGATTGACACCTCCTATTGTGTCGGCTTCAGTAATAGGATTCTCATTGCTTAATGATTCAACAACTACTCCTTCTTTGACAAACCTGACGGGAACAAACAAAGGAATGTTACCTGATTTGAATTTGTTGAAGAAAGTTTGAGAAGCAACTAATATTGGTGTTGGAGCATCAGAAGTGGAATCATCGTTAATCTTCTTATCAGACCCTTGCCTGAGGAATCCTAAACCTACAGGAGAATCCTGCACACCTCTAACCTCTTTAAGATTAACACTACTTAAACTTGCATTTAAATGATTAGTTTCTGCAACTTCAATCAAATCATTTGTTGAATGAGGTTTGGGGATTGGTGAATGACATAAAGTAGAAGGAGATGGAACTGAATTAAATACAGTTTCACCATCAGATTTATATGCAATCCCATGTTTTACCCGCACCCCTTGTTGTTTAGCAGTAAGCTCATCCTTTTTCATGTGTGAAAGGGTCCGTTTATCAAGCTTTGTTTGAAGCTGAGTTGTTTCATATTGAGCTAAAACAACCCTTTCTCTTAAAATATTAATTTCAATGTTATTCTGCCAATGCTTCATTAAGTTTGCTTGAAAAAGCAATTTCATTTTTCTTTAATTCCTCATTGATTATTTTAATTCCTTTTCATTTTCCAGTAACAATCTGTTTGCCTTATAAATCCCAAATAACCTGATTTTGCAAGATGAAGAACACATATCCTCAACAATCTTATAAGGAGACCCATGATAGTTCGTTCTGCAGCTAAGCTCTTTTAACAGTTGCAAACCCTTGTGATTTTCTGTTGTTCATCTTCTGTTACCTTCATCATCTCATCAGTCTCAGATTCTTTCTTTCTGTTATTAGCTTTTCTAGCCTTATCATCATCGGTTCTCATAGACTCTAGTAAACTATCATTGTCGACTCTTAAAGCTCATGATTCTCTTTAACAGTTTCTCTGAATATAGAGTTTAAATCCAAATAAGTTCTCAATAACTGTAACTTTTCAATCATCTCTATTTTGTAATCAAGTATGCTTGTTACAGAAGAAACAAGATCAGTATTAAGCGCGTGGGTTTGATGTGGGAACAAGGCTTGCTGAAATTCGTTTCTTTGGATATCTAGCTCGAGAGATTTTAGTCTATTGATCATATCCATACGTTTGGTGTCGACATAACCCCTTTCTTGCTTCAACATTTTAACTTGATGATTCCATGCAGACGGAAGAGAGTGAAGAAGCTTTTGAATTTGTTCATGATTACTAAGATTAGCAACATGCTTCTTTAGATTATTTGCCTTCTTTAAGAATTGATCAATCAAATCTGACAATTTTTCTTTCTTTATTGCTGCAAAAAGGTCAAACCGGCTTTCTGCCGTTATAAGATCATCTGATTTAAAATCTTCTGAAGATGACATGTTATTAGAAATTATGAACAATTAAACGCCCCAAAAATATTTTCCCAAAAAAATTTAGAATAATTCTCCCCTGGAAAAATATTATTTTTAAATGTCACGCTAGAATATCTTAGCAACTGGGGTCAAGCTGCAAGGTCAGCTTGTTTTTTTATAAATGTTTATAAATCGGTGAATATTTATTTATCCTGATGAAATCAATTAATCCTAACTAGTCAATTTTATTTGTTTTTTCTCTTAGCCCACACCTCATTTTTTAAAAAATACAGCCCAATTCATTAATCTTTAGCTAGCCCAAATTATACCAAAAAGTTAGCCCAAAAAAAGTTTTTGTTTAGAAAAACCAGCACAATGAGGAAAAGCCCATGAAACATTCCTAAACCCTAACCCTAATACACTCAAACAAAAATGAAGAACACACTAGGAGAAAACAACAATCAACATCTGTGCTCTCAAGCTTTCTCTTTGCCCCACACATCAAACAAGTAACAAGAGAACAATAATCGACATCTGTCAAACCACAGAACCATCAGACTAGGCTACATGAGTCTGATCAGAACCACCTACACCGATCACACCAACTGCATTCTCAACAAATACTCAAAAAAGGACCACGGGCCGTCGGAGAGCCACTGTTACTACCTCGCACAACGATAATCTCAAAATGCTATGAGATAGAGGCTGTGACATCGATGGTTGTTGTATCACCCGGTTATGTCCACGGGTCGTTATGTGTGTATTATGTGTTGGGTATGTTTTTTTAGTGGGTTCTAGGCGGTTGAATTCAATTTCCAAACAAGTTCGGAAGAAATCCATACTCAAGAGCTGCAAAGGTGAGTTCTAGAACCCCTTTTTTAACTGTTTTAACTAATTATGGGCTAGAAATGCATGAATGAATGTTTTCATTTGTTGGACCAAAAGAACCAATGAGCCAAGATCAGAAAATCTCTAAGTCCCACACGGTATCACAACAACTGCTGAAAGCCTCATCAGTAGTTTGACAAGTACTGAAGACTTCAACAGCTGAAGATCAAGTGCTGAAGACCTTAACAGCTGAAGAACCAAAGTGCTGAAGTACAACAGCTGAAGAACACAAGTGCTGAAGCTGAAAGACCAAGGTACTGAAGTACAACAGCTGAAGAGTTCACAAGTACTGAAGATCAACAACTGATGTACAAAGTCTGAAGACAAAGACTGAAGACATCAGCTGATGATATCTACTGAAGTCATCAGCTGATGAAACGCCTGAAGGTCAAAGTCTGAAGACCAAGTACTGAAGCCTCAGTAGTTTGTCACAACTGCTGAAGAGTACTTCTTCAGTAGTTGTGATATCAGTAGTTTTATGTTTTATGTTTCAGTAGTTTTGTAAAACGACTGAAGAGCTTGTTCTTCAGTCGTTGTAGTTTCAGTAGTTTATATTTTGTACTTAACCTGCTGATATGTTCTCAGTAGTTGTGAACATTTCAGTAGTTTGTTAGATTTAGTTATTTCTGTATTGGATCTGCCAGTTGTCACTTTCCGTGATAACAGCAGTGACTGTTGCACTCTATATAAGGAGTGACAACCCATTGTAATCATTGAGCGATATGAGCAATTGAATGGAATGTTTGATTGATTTGATTAGAAATATTCTCCATCTATAAACATTCCTAGAAATCAGAAATTCATATTCTCTCCCTATAACCGTATGCGATCTTAACGCTTACATATATTGTTTGCTTGCTACAATTTGTCTAATTCGTTTGTGTATTCCGCTGCTTTACATTCTGATAAACATCAAACTTGTGATCACTGATCCTGTCAAATGGTATCAGAGCAGGTTAATCATTGATCGATCTAATAATTGATCATTGAAACTGCTATTCAAGATCCAAGTTTGATTGAATTAGCTTTTGTTTTTGCAAGAAACGGTTATAGAGATTGAATTTTTCTGTATTTCTGCTCATTCATCCTGAGATCTTATTCTTGGTTCTCATTGAGTTTGTTGTGGTTTGTCTAAAACTTTTTAAAACTTGAACTAAACTGTTTTTGAACTGAAAATGACCACTCCCTCCAATGATCCTCACAATACTGGTTCCTCAACCAAGCCTCCTATGCTGGTTAGGAATGAGTATAACATATGGCAAAGACGTATGCTCCATCACCTGTCTGTTAACAGCGCAGGGTGTTGGACATCTGTGGTACATGGTCCACACAAGCCTATGGTGAATAACCCGGAAACCAATCAAATGGTTCCGAAGAGGAGGGAGCAATACTCAGATGAGGATAAAAAGTTGCTTGAGATTGATGCAAAAGCCCATGGAATTCTGGCCATGGCTTTGCCCAATGAAATCTATTCTGGGCTAATGCATCATGAAACTGCCCATGACCTCTGGATTGCTTTGAAAGAACAATTTGGAGGAACAGATGAGGTCTTGGCAAATAATAGAGAAATTCTTGCCCAACAATATGAGACATTCTCTCATAGAAAGGGTGAGACACTGACTCAACAATATGAGCGGTTTTCTTGTTTGATCTCTGAACTAAAAATGGTCAAACTTGAATACACCAATATTCAGATGAATAACAGATTTCTCAGATCACTGCCTGAGAGATGGGACACATATACTATTGTCCTACGCTCCAGTGCAAGTTTGGACAAACTATCTCTCACCCAACTCCATGGGAAATTGCTCACTTTTGAGAGAGAGATAGAACAGAAGAGAAAGCTGTCTTCATCTGGAAAGCTCACTGAAGACTTTATACAAGGCAACACTGCCTTGGTGGGTCATGAGTCAGAATATGCTGCATCTGAATGCCAGTATGATGAGCATATTAATTTCTCTTCGAGCACTTCTAATTCTGCATTTGTAAGTGTTGATGGTCAGTTTACTGGAGGTAATAATGACAATTTATGTTTCATTATGGATGATCTCAAGGGGATTGCTGATGATGACTTAGAAGAGATGGATTTTGAGCCAAATGGCCTTGATAAATATCAGATCTCAGAAGTCTACAAAAGAACTGGAAGAAAATTCCCAGGACTCTCTGGCAAAACCAAAGTTGGTTTTGACAAGAGCAAGTTGAGGTGTCACAAATGCCAACGGCTTGGACACTTTGCTAGAGAGTGTAGATCAACTGGATCAAACTCTACTGCACCCTTTGTGACTTTTCCTGGCAACAGTCAACAAAACAGAGGGCAACATCCTGTCACATCTAGTCATCATCCTCAACAACAATCTCCGGCATATTTTGTTCCTCAGGGTCAAATGCCTTATCAGTACCCTTGTTATTACATGCCACAGTCAAGTCAAGTTCAAGTTCCTATGACACCACAACCTCATGCATTACCAGAACCTCAGCCTTCCCTATCTCATCAACAACCTTCATCTCAACAACACAGCTTCTTCACCCCAGGAGTTGTTGACTGGAGCAGTTTACCAGATGACTTGTCTGGTCATGATCAACTGTTCTCAGGTGCTGGTCAACATGGTGGTGACAGTCCTTTTGGGAATCTAGCTCTTATGGCTTTGGAGTCTGCTGATACTTCATCTTCCAATGCCTCTACACCTCAGGTATCACAGGTATCCTCTGAGGCAAAAGCCAAATTATGTTCTGAACAATGCATAGCAGCATTTGCTTCCATTAGAGAAGCAAATGTAGCTTTAATTAATAAGAACATTGAGCTAGAACAAGAATTTCCAAAAACAAAGCTGAGTTTGAGTTTGTGCTCAAGATAAAAATGATGAGGTTATAAACTGAATTGCAAAATAATTGATGATAAGGCTAGAGAAGATGTACTTTTAGAGAAGTACAAAGATCTCAAAGAAACCCTTGCAGTTACCCAGGTGAGTGTGATAGATGGGTACAATCATGCAAAGGTTTTGAAATGCTTCTTAGTAAGCAATCTGCTTCAAATGTGAAGTTTGGAATTGGTTACAATCACACTGCTCCACCTACAGATTTTACCCAAGAGCAGAGGTAGAATCTGATGGTGAGAGTGATAACCAATCCATCAAGTCATGTGATCTACCTTCTGATACAGCACAATCAGAAGTAGCAGTCAGTATCAAGTCCTCTTTGAACCTATCAGCTGATGTTGATGGTCCAAATGCTGACATTCACATGATCAATAAGTTGATCAACTCAGGAGTCAATCCTGAAGGTCCTGAAAGGACTGGAGAGCAGGATTCAACTCCTGAAGTTCAAACTTCAACTGCTGTCAGTACTGAAGAGAAGAAAACTGGCAGTAGAAAGAGTTTGAAGACTACTAAAGATGCTGTTAAGAAAGCAACCAATGCTTCCAAAGCATTGAAGAACAAGTCTTCAGTTGCTTCATCATCTTTAGTTAATGATCAACCTAAGATGAAGAAGAAACCATGTGAAGTATGTGGTTTGTTCAATCATCTTACAGATGAGTGTTGGTACAAAAGGGTTCCAAACTCAAACAAAAGGAAGAAATTAATGAGAAAATGGTAAAAATGAAAACTGAGTTTGAGACCACATTTGTATCAGCAACATCAAATCCTGTAACCCTTAAGTCCTTAAAGCAATCCAAAAAGGAAGGAGTTAAACAGGTGACAGCTGAGGGTGCTCAAAAAGAGAAGGTGCAACATAGGACCTTATCTAACTCCACTAGCAATGTGTCTGATGAGCTGAAAGCTTTATCACAAAATCAGACACAGCTGGTGATGATGGTACAACATCTGTTGGGTAGAGTTAACCAACTAGATTCTCCTATGTTGAAACCACAGAAAAGGAGGTCTAAGCCAAAGGACTCCTCTTCTGCACCATCTTCTTCCTCTCAGGCTGTTGTTACAAATAAACATGCTAGTTTACCATCTATTGATGAGACCAGGCCCAAAAACAAAAAGGTTTGGGTCTCTAAAACTAACTGATTGTTTATTATTGCAGGGTTCTTCAACATGCCAAAATAGCATCTGGTATGTAGACAGTGGGGGATCCATGCACATGACTGGGAACATCTCTCTTCTTCATGACTACTCTCAAGGAAAGAAGGGATTTGTCTCTTTTGGCAATGATGCTAGGGGTTACATCATCGGTAAGGGCTTTGTCTCCAATGGAGAAATCAAATTTGATGATGTTAATCATGTGGAAAATCTCAAGTACAACCTCTTGAGTGTCAGTCAAATGTGTGATAAAGGCCATGTTGCCCTTTTCACAAGTCAAAACTGTAGGATTCTGTCATCAAAAGTTTTGCCCTTGATTGACAAGGTGTTGGATGATCACACTCTCCTGAAAGCCAACAGGACAGGAAGAGTGTATGCCTTAGATCTCTCTAAGAAGATAGATCTCAAAGGTAATCCTTGCCTATTTTCCAAAGCCTCTTTTCAAGAATCTAAACTATGGCACAGGAGGCTTGGTCATGTTAATCTCAAAAACATGAATCAGCTTAGCCACAATAGTTTAGTCAGAGGCTTACCAATAAAGGAGTTCCACTGTGATGAAACTTGCACTGCTTGTTTAAAAGGAAAACAGCACAAGGTCTCATTTCCTCCTATTGAAGTGTCCAAGTCCACTGCCTGCTTGCAATTACTGCATATGGATCTATTTGGTCCTGTGAGAGTAATGAGCATGGCAAAGAAGAAATACTGTCTGGTAATGTGGATGATTACTCCAGATTTGTATGGACTTTCTTTCTACACTCAAAGGATGAGGCTGCTCAGAAGATTATCCACTTTGTGCTGTACATTGAGAAGCAGTATTCCCTTCCAGTCAAGTGTATTAGGAGTGATAATGGAACTGAGTTCAGAAATCATACACTTGATGACTTCTATCTCTCAAAGGGAATCAAAAGGCAGTTCAGCATTCCAAGGACTCCGGAACAAAATGGAGTAGTGGAGAGAAAGAACAGGACCCTCATTGAAGCTGCAAGGTCCATGCTGGCTGACTCAGGTTTGCCATTGACCTTTTGGGCCGAAGCTGTCAACACAGCTTGTTATGTGCAAAATAGAGTTTTAGTAAATCAGAGGTTGATGAAGACTCCATATGAAGTTCTCCATCATTTGGCTCCACTGATTTCATTTTTCAAAGCATTTGGGTGTCCCTGTTTTATTCTCAACACAAAGGATCAACTCCACAAATTTGATCCTAAGGTGGATGCAGGATACTTTGTTGGTTATTCATCTACTTGCAAAGCATACAGAGTCTTCAACTGCAGGACAAAGATGGTTGAAGAAACTCTACATGTTAAGTTTAATGAATCTCCAAAGGACAAGATTCCACAAAGTCCTGTGGAGTTATTTGATCTGGACATACTGCAATATGTTCCTTATCAAACTCCTGCTGTTGCTCCTGTCAACAGTTCACCACCTGGTGGTACTGCTGATGATGATGATGATTGCAGTACTCACCTCTTCAGGTTTAGTGATCAGCTGCCTGATTCAACTAGACCTGATGTTCCTGTAGCGCCAGTAGCACCATCCACAACAAATGCTGATGAGATTTCTTCGAATTCAACTTCCTTTGAATTACCATCCACTGATTGGTTTCAAGGAAATGATTCACCATCACCATCTGTTGCTGCTGAACCGGCTACAAACACTTGCACAGATCTCATTGTGTATCAAGATCTGAAGAATCACCCCATGTCTCAAATCATTGGTGATATCACTGCTGGAGTATCAACAAGAAGTCAATTGTCCAATTTCTGCTTCTATGCTCTCTTCATCAGTCAGCAAGAGCCAAAGAATTATCACATTGCTTTAAAGGACAATGGATGGGTTGATGCCATGCAGCTTGAGCTTCTTCAGTTCAAGAAACAGCAAGTGTGGGAACTGGTTCCTCTACCTCCAGGTAAGTGTGCAATAGGCACTAAATGGGTGTTTAGGAACAAAACTGATGAAAATGGGCTTATTGTTAAGAACAAGGCCAGACTGGTTGTTCAGGGGTTTGCAAAGAAGAAGGTATTGATTATGATGAAACCTTTGCCCCTGTAGCCAGACTGAAGCAATTCGATTGTTTTTAGCTTATGCTGCTTATCAAAAACTTAAAGTCTTTCAAATGGATGTCAAAAGTGCATTTTTGTATGGAAAAGTTAAAGAAGAGGTTTATGTATGTCAACCTCCAGGCTTTGAGGACAACAAACATCCTAATTGGGTGTATAAGCTTGATAAAGCTCTTTATGGGTTAAAACAAGCTCCCAGAGCCTGGTATGAGACATTATCAAACTTTCTTCTGGAAAACAATTTCACTAGAGGCTCCATAGACAAGACTTTATTTATTAAGAAAGCTGGGCAGCATAATCTACTTGTTCAAATTTATGTAGATGATATCATTTTTGCATCCTCTGATCCAAAGTTGTGTGATGCCTTTACAAAGTTGATGCAACAGAAGTTTGAAATGAGTGCCATGGGAGAATTACAGTTCTTTCTGGGGTTGCAAATCAAACAAAAGGCTGATGGAATTTTATTCATCAATCCAAATATACAAAAGATCTTTTGCAAAAGTTTGATTTACAAAACTGTAAGCCTGTTCTACTCCCATGAGCAGCACCACACAACTGGACTCAGATCAGAAAGGTAAAGTGGTTGATGAAACACTTTACAGATGTATGATTGGGTCCTTGATGTATTTAACAGCTTCTAGACCAGATATTATGTTTGCTACATGTGTTTGTGCTAGATTTCAGGCTGCACCTAAAGAGTCTCATCTGATTGCAGTCAAGAGGATCTTTAGATATCTGCAAGGCACTCCATCTCTAGGTTTATGGTATTCTACCAACATTCTGGTAAATTAGTTGCTTTTTCTGACAGTGACTATGAAGGGTGTAAGTTGACCAGGAAATCAACTTCTGGTGGATGCCACTTCCTAGGCAACTGCTTAATTTCTTGGCAGAGCAAGAAACAGACCTCAGTTGCTACATCCACTGCGGAAGCAGAGTACATTGCTGCTGCAAGCTGTACATCTCAGGTACTCTGGCTTCAAAACCAACTTTTGGATTATGGCATTACAGAGACTAAGACTCCATTGTTAATGGATAGTGCTTCAGCTCTTTGCATTGTCAAAAATCCAGTCCAGCACTCTAGGACCAAACATATAGAGATCAGACATCATTTTATAAGAGACTGTTTTGAAAAAGGTCTGATTGATCCTAAGTTTGTGCCCAGTGCTGATAAGCTTGCAGACATTTTTACTAAGCCTTTGGATAGTTCAACTTTCCAAAACCTGGTGTTAAGGCTTGGTATGCTGCAGCTAGAATAGGTGACAACTACTGATGATCTCAGTAATTCATATTGATGATCATGAGTGCCTGTCACATATAAGTACTGATGAGCTCGTTAACCTCAGTAGTTTTATAACTACTGAAGGCTAAAAGTTCTCACAAGTACTGAAGTACTTCATCTTCTAAACTACTGAAGTAGTTACAACTACTGATGTAGTCATAACTACTGAAATCAGTAAAAACAGATAAGTACTGATGTCCTATGAAACAACTGAAATCAGCCATAAAGAACTGATGAATGTGTTGAGGACAGTTTGAAACAGCTGAAAAGCTAAGAATTGACGAAAACAGCTGACGAGAACTTTCTCCTCAGTCGTTTGTACCACTGCTGTTTCATTTTAAACAACTGAAGCAAAACCACGTCTTCAGTAGTTTTATAACTACTGATGACTAATACCAAGTCTTCAGTTGTTTACAACAGCTGATGACAAAACCACTGTCTTCAGTAGTTCATAACTACTGATGACAAACACCATGTCCTCAGTTGTTTCAATCACCTGAAGTCAAAACCACGGTCTTCAGTAGTTTTCTAAACTACTGATGCCTAACACCGCGACTTCAGCTGTTTCAACGTCTGAAAGGATAATACCATGTCAACGGTCGTTTAAAACTACTGATGACTAAACCACATCCTTCAGTCATTTCCTCACCCGTACCCTATATATACCCTTAACCTGAGCTCTCCATACTTCATCTTCTTCAAACCTAACGTTCCTCTCCAACAAATTTCCATGGCGTCTTTGCAAATTAAACCGCGACACAACTGTGTTGCCTACCTCACAAATCGCCGATCTGGACTAAGTTCGATGCTGCTATCGATCTTATGGTTCAGTCCCCATACAACAAGGCATTCCTTCTGAACCCCGTTTTACATAACGAATCCTTGAACCAATTTTGGATGAACGTTAATGTTACTACTGAGGAGAGCAGCACACGATCCCTCCGGTCTGTAGTCAAAACAAAGAAGTAGTGATTACTCCTGCAACAATCCGAAAATTCTTCACTGAGTGATGCTACCTCTCCTGCTGGATATCCGAAGGGCACCATAGATCTATCATTTGCTCAGCATGGATATCAAGGTGATCTCAGTGCCACAACCATCATGAAGAAACACTTTAATGACGCTGAGCGCCTGATCTTTCACATGGTCAATGTGTTTGGCCCCTAAGACATCGTCTTGGGATCAAATGTCCACCAAATGGCAGCAGGTATTGTATTCTATCCTTGAGCAACAACCACTGAACTTTTCCGAATTAATATTTTCAGAGCTCAAAGATATGGCTCAAAAATAACTGCCAACCGTTGGATACTCTATCCACGGTTCATCATGGCCATTATAATAGACCAGCTTAATGCTGAGGGACTTGTTGGCGTGGGAGTCCCTGCTACGGCTGTTTTGCCAGAAGTATACTCCCGGCACAACCGACCGGACACTCAAACTGGCTGCCAAGCTGCGAAAACCCACGCAGCTGGAACCCACAGCCACCACCTCCAAATCCAATGTCCCCACCAACCCACCAAAAAGAAACCCAAAATGGCTACTCAGGGAATTGAGTCCCCTGAGGATGCTCCTGCAAAACAAACGCAGGATATATCCACTAGTCCAAACCCCCTAGTGGATACCATGACTCCTCCAGCCACAGCCGCTCAGGCTTCCTCTCAACAGGAGCCTGCAGCAACCCAAGGGGCACCTACTTATCTGGGATCTTCCTCACTTGAGGAGATTGCCATTGAAGAGCACCATCCATCCCAGGTGCACACTGCTTCTACCCCTGTACCCCAAACAACCGCCCCTCACAGCCCAACTTTAATAGTTGCTCAAGTGCTGACTCAATTGCACTCCTCACCCCCTCCCCAGAAACCACTTATTACTGGGAATACCTCTACAATTGAGGGGGAGGAACACCGTGCACTGAGAACCCACAGCACAGGGGTTTCCCAATTCTATCTCCTGGTGTAGACAAGGAGCTTAGAATATCTAGTGAGGCTGCCACCTCCTCTGACTCAGCACATGACCAGAGTGAGGCTGGTAACATTGCTAAGACCTCCCTAGAGGCAACAGCTGATGATGGACATTGTCCTGAGGCTGGAAGTCCCCAGTACCAAGCACAAGGGGCACATGCACCAACTGGTCTACACCCAGTGCATGTCATCCTGCTCTAAGCAGGAGGTCAGGTGATTCAGTATCAACTGATGATGACCTGAGCTTCTTCTTCGATGTAGTTGCTCAAAACACCATTCTAGAGGATGAGGTTAGCAGACTCAAAGAGCTGCTGGCCAAGATGTCTCAGGATGCAAGTCCATCTGCCACCATCATACACCCACAGATGGCACCTTCCCTTGAAGGTTTCCCAAACACAGAGCCACCCCAAAATCTACCACCCGCCTCTGCTTCAGGCCCTACTTCTCAGGAACAGAACCCTCCTGAGCAAATAGGTGCTATACTCCAAAATTCCCTCCCTCTCATCACCCCCATAATCACTGATATAGTGATCAAAGCCCTTGATGAGAGGCTTTCCTCAACATTACAGCCACTGGTTGATGCTGCTGTCCACAAGACTCTTTCTGCGGTACCAACCCCTTCCTCCAATGCAACCAAAAAGGGGGAGAGTACTGCAGTGAAAGATAGAAAGAGGAAGAGATCTGGGGAAGAGGAGAGAACAAGAAAAGCAACCTCTGCTCACGTACAAGCGAAAGAGAAGTGCTGATGATCAAACTGCTGAAGAAAAATCTTGGAGGAGCTGGTCAAAGAAGCTGACACCACACACAGCCGCTCCATGGATAAAATAATTGACCAACTATTCAGGCAGGGGTTTGACACAGCCACACTGGATAGTGAGATCAGACGGTTAGAGGTACAAGAGATACAAACCCGATGGGCAGGGTACGATGCTCTTGAGAAAGAGAGGTTGGAAATAATGATCCGCTTCATTGCAAAATACTTGGGAAGATCATTAATGGAGATCCGCGCATGGTCCAGGGACAGCATTCTGGCTATAGCCACCAGAATCTGTCTGTCTGAGCAATTCAACAAAGGGATCATTGTGGAAGCCCTTGATGAGGCTGGGGCTGGCAAAAGGTTAGAGATGGCTAAACTTACAAAAGCAAAATTAACTACAAGGATGCTAGATCAACCTTCCCTTCCACTCACTCAAACAGATCCTATCCCTCAAATCTCCCAACCAACCTCTAAGCCAAAATCCAAACATCCTCTCTCTTCAAAACCAATCCCTTCACCAACCCAACCATCATCCAGTGATGTACCCGTAGAAGGAGAAGGGTGCTGAGGATGGAAGAAGAAGAAGAGGATGAAGATGATAGTCTGCCACTCTCTGCTGTTCTGAAGCTACCAAAGCCCCAGAGTCAATCCATGATCACACCGACTCTCAAAGGGAAATGGTCAGAGTAAAGATAGAAGAAGAAGAACAGCAGAAACAGCACGATGAGCAACTGTTGAAGATGGTTGACAAGGAATTTCCTCAGTCATCATCTATTCAAGCCATGAAAGGGCATGCTCAAAGGCTGTACACTCTCAGACACACCTTTCAGTATGAGAGGGAGAGAGTGAGAGTATGGCCAGACCCCAGGGTGAGTTCTAGAATCCATAAAAGAACTATCCCACACAGATACAACGGCCAAGTACGAAAAACCATAGAATCTACCATCATGTGGCCGTTGTAGTCTCACCTTGGGAAATCATTGATGAATTCAAGAAAGCTCACCAAGCAAAGAAGACACCTCAAGCCTTACTAGAAAACAAGATGATTAAGAAGGGGTTTTTATACAAAAAGCTTGAAGACATCCAAAAGAATGAGCTCCAGTTACTCCTTGAAGGCAACCATCCGGATGAATTGTATACAGGGAGGTAACTACGGTGGAGCTGAAAAATGGCAGGACCATGAAGTACTTATCAGAGTACTATGGTCCAGAGTTCTTCTTCGAAGGAGGAGCTGAAGAACTCTCTCAAGAGGAACAAATTGTTCTCCTTGAGGCCTATGTCCGTGAGTCATACAGACTCATTATGGGAAGTGAATCTCATGAATGGGATAACAACTCTGTGTCCAGTTCCCCAAAACAGAGTTCCCATTCATACTCTGCCAACAAATATTTGAGGTTCTTCCCAGGCCGGAGCGTACATGGGTCATCTCTTCTCTACTGATCAAGAAGGAAAAAGACCAACATTTTTTGCCATCAATAAGTGGGAGTTTAAATAAGTTAGAGGTTTTGGCTGCATTGGTTCAGGGGGAGTTTGTTGGACCAAAAGAACCAATGAGCCAAGATCAGAAAATCTCTAAGTCCCACACGGTATCACAACAACTGCTGAAAGCCTCATCAGTAGTTTGACAAGTACTGAAGACTTCAACAGCTGAAGATCAAGTGCTGAAGACCTTAACAGCTGAAGAACCAAGTGCTGAAGTACAACAGCTGAAGAACAACAAGTGCTGAAGCTGAAAGACCAAAGTACTGAAGTACAACAGCTGAAGAGTTCACAAGTACTGAAGATCAACAACTGATGTACAAAGTCTGAAGACAAAGACTGAAGACATCAGCTGATGATATCTACTGAAGTCATCAGCTGATGAAACGCCTGAAGGTCAAAGTCTGAAGACCAAGTACTGAAGCCTCAGTAGTTTGTCACAACACTGCTGAGTACTTCTTCAGTAGTTGTGATATCAGTATTTTATGTTTTATGTTTCAGTAGTTTTGTAAAACGACTGAAGAGCTTGTTCTTTAGTCGTTGTAGTTTCAGTAGTTTTATATTTTGTACTTACCTGCTGATATGTTCTCAGTAGTTGTGAACATTTCAGTAGTTTGTTAAGATTTAGTTATTTCTGTATTGGATCTGCCAGTTGTCACTTTCCGTGATAACAGCAGTGACTGTTGCACTCTATATAAGGAGTGACAACCCATTGTAATCATTGAGCGATATGAGCAATTGAATGGGTTTGATTGATTTGATTAGAAATATTCTCCATCTATAAACATTCCTAGAAATCAGAAATTCATATTCTCTCCCTATAACCGTATGCTATCTTAACGCTTACATATATTGTTTGCTTGCTACAATTTGTCTAATTCGTTTGTGTATTCCGCTG
Source organism: Flaveria trinervia (assembly GCA_025506515.1). Taxonomy (NCBI): domain Eukaryota; kingdom Viridiplantae; phylum Streptophyta; class Magnoliopsida; order Asterales; family Asteraceae; genus Flaveria; species Flaveria trinervia. The sequence continues at coordinate 32,677,402 of CM046451.1, read as the reverse complement.
CTTTACATTCTGATAAACATCAAACTTGTGATCACTGATCCTGTCATCATTAAACTGGGTTTCGAACCTGTATGTTTCATTTGTTATATGTTGAATGTATGATGTGATGTATGATTATGTTCATGCTTGATGATGTATGATGATGTTTCTAAGACTTAGGATGTATGATTATGCTTAGAACATGATGAACGGTGATTTGAAATTGAAATATGATGTTTAAGGCTCATATGGTTAGTTTTAGAATCGGCCTAAATGTTTGAAAGTCAATGCGGATGGAAAGGTTAATACGGATGAGCAAAGTAAGTCAATGCCGATGAGCATTGACTAAAGTAAGTCAATGCGGATGAAGTCAATGCGGATGAGCATTGACTAGAGTAAGTCAATGCGGATGAAGTCAATACGGATGAACATTGACTAAGTATATGAAATGCGAATGAGTAAGGTAAATGCGGATGAAGTAAGTCAGTGCGGATGAAGCAAATCAAATGCGGATGAACAATAAGGTCAATGCACATGAAGCAAATCAAATGTGGATGAACAATAAGGTCAATGCGGATGAACACTTAAAATTTTGACTTTTTGGAGAAAAAGGGTAATGTAGGCTTTGACTTAGGAGATTCCCGGGGCTATGTATGACTTTTGAAGCCATAGATGGTATGATGGCATGTAATGATGTGTGATTGATGCATATGCATAATGATTATATGATGTTGTATGATTATGCATGATGTATGTTATGAATGTATGATGATGCCCTGTATGATGACAATGACCGAATGTTATCTTCCTTATGATGTACGTTTATCTTTCCATGGCTTTACATGTTATGCTAATGAATGAACTGGAAGTATTATGTAACGTAAGTGAAAGATAATGAAAGAGGAACATGATGAATGAATGCATGCACTACTGAACTAATGAATGTAAGAAGGCTTGCAAGCAAATGTATGGAGGTGCCACACAGATGAAGTGTTAGCTCAACGTGTGCGGGTAAGCTACCCCGAAGGATGCACACTAGGTCCAATCTTTGTGATTGACCATATGAATGGGATCCTTGCTGCTTGCCCTAGGTGCTAGAGTCAGCTTCATGCACAATGAGCGAGGTCTATGAAAGACCTCAGGCTCAGTTACCCGCTTCGTGCATAATGTTCGGGGCATAGCATATGGCATTGATCCAGAATGAAAGAGAAAAGATAAATGGTGAATATAATTGCCCTAGGAACTGGAGTCAGCTTCATGCGTAATGTTCGAGGTCTATGAAAGACCTCAGGCCCAGTTACCCGCTTCGTTCACAATGTTTGGGGTAATGTACATGTCACTGGAAATAATGAATGTACGAATGAAAGTAAGAATGTACTAATGAATGGAAGTTAATGAATGAATGATGAAGATAATAATGATGTTATCTGTATATGTATGATGTATAATCGCATGAACGTAAAGAATGGTTTTAACAAGAGAAAGCATGTTTTATTTATAAAACTAGAACTAACTCATCAACGCTGATTTTTATGCATTTTCCAGTTGGCAGGTGAGCATTGCTGAGGATGGCACGGAGCAGCTACTTGGCATTTTGAATGGCATTCTTCTGTTAATGTATTTGCATTGTAATGCGAATGAATGATGTTTTTGAAATGAACGCTTCTTTTTTGCATAAACATTTGTAATGATATGAAAAAAATAGTTTTATATTTCCACTGCAATGTTTTATGAATGATTAAATGTAAAGTGTATGTTTTATGTATGATGATTTACCAACTATGAGTGTCCAGGGAACGGGGCCTTACAAGTTGGTATCAGAGCCAAATTTTAAGTGAAATGGGTAAATTTTCAAAATAAACCTTAACTTAAACTGGGAATGGGACGGAAAGGGAAGGGATGCCAATCTGAGTAGTTGCATGCCATCATGTATTTTCGTAAAAGTTAACCGGTATTACGTGTGTATGTTATGTGGTTATGTGTTGCTGGTAGATCTTGATATTGATGGTAGTCAGAATAGGTGATGCTTGGGGTATGGAGAGTAAAGTAAGTGGCTAATCACAACTAGCCACTGTATTAGTGACTTACTAAACTTGACATAAACAGAGCTGTTTCCTTGAATGACCATGTTGGGGTTTGAATCTTTCAGCGCGTGTGTGTGAGGATGGCCAGTGGTAGATCATCTAAAGCTTTACGTGGTGAGGTCGTGGTGCTAAACCACGGGTTACGAGAGGAAGGCCTAGGGTCGGAAAGGCGGTTCCTGAAGAACCAGAAACCCCTCATTCGAAGGGTGGAGATGAGAGTGCTAACCTGAGAGCCTTAGTGAAGGAGGTGGTTGTGGAGGAAGTGCAAAAAATCATGCAGACGATCCTACCGCCTGTGGTGACTGAAGTGATAAGGCAGTTAGAGAGGGGGAGAGAAGGGAAAGGAGTAAACCTATGAGCGAAAGAAGACAGCCTGAGACTAAGACGGTTTCGTTTGATGATGAAGAAGAAGAGGAAGAAGCAGAGCCTGTGCAGGAGGCGACACGAGGCTGTAACTATGAGGCATTTCAACGGTGTAAGCCCCTACCTTCGACGGTAATGGCGCTGCTGCTGCTGCTCACTAATGGGTGAGAGAAATGGAAGCCATCTTAAATATCAGCGAGTGCCGGGAGGACCAGAAAGTAAAGTTTGCTGCCATTCTTGTGGTGGACTCAGCTCTGTGCTGGTGCGACAATATACTCCAAGTCGAGGGTAGCAGGGTCATTGGAGAATGAGATGGTCTGAACTAAAAAACTTGGTGATTGAGGAGTTCTGTCCTCAACAGGAAATGACAAGTCGAGAGGGAATTCTTGCAACTGGAGGCGGGAACCATGACACACCAATAGTACACCACAAAGTTCAACGAGATGGCACGTCTGGTGCCGGATCAAGTGACACCTCTGTCATGGAAGATTAAAAGGTACATCCAGGGTTTTCCAGCGGACATTCGCAGGCTCATGATCACTGCCCGACCGAGCACGTTTAGATCAGCGGTGAATTTAGCAGGGAGATTGTATGATGAGAGGATTGTGGTGGTGGCTTTAGGTAGTCGGAAGGATGGAGGTGATATAAACTGGAATAGGAAGAGGGTTGGTCGGGGTGGTGCCTCGACGAGTAATAAGAAGGCATGAGTGGATGACCGCTGTGTGGTCACATCAAGTGCGGGGTCGAAAAAGTGTGGCAAGTGTGGGAAGGAGCATAGTGGCAAGTGTAGATGGCCGTTGAATGTTTTTTTCAAAGGTGGGAAGCCTGGTCATATGGCTAGAGATTGTAAGGGTGCGAGATGTTTCAACTGTGGAGAAAGTGGTCATATGGGTAAAGATTGTAAGATGCCAAGGGCTGAGGGTTCCGGGGAGAAGAAGATAGGGAGTGAAGGACCGAGGGCGAGTGCCAAGGCATTCACTATTACATAAGAGGAAGCTAGGACGGACCCTGATGTCGTTTTCGGTACGTTTCTGGTGAACCAAACTTTAGCTTCTGTGCTATTTGATTCTGGTGCTAGTAAAAGTTTTATTTCTGCTGCTTTCTGTGCTAAGCTACATGTTAGTAGTAGACGTGTTGATGCGCCCTTCGATGTAAAAAATGCCATAGGTAAGTCTACCCGGATCTCTGAGATGATAGAGAACTGTGATGTGGAGCTAGAAGGTCATAAATTTCCAGTTAGACCTTTCGTGATGACCTTAGGTTGTTTCAATTTGGTTCTTGGGATGGATTGGTTAGCGGACTTTGAAGCAAACATTGTGTGTCGCAAGAAGATGATTTCTGACAGCGCCTGACAGGAGTTCGGTAACTGTTTATGGAGATCGGGTCACAACAATTCCAAAAGTAATTTCGATGGCGGTGGCGGGAAAGTGTATGAGGCGTGGGTGTAGCGCTATTTGCCTAAGTAAAGGATGTGGATACACCAACACCACAACTGTCCGATGTACGGGTTGTGCGTGACTTTCCGGACGTGTTCCCAGAAGACTTAGTAGGAGTGCCACCCAATCCCAGAAGACCTCAGGCTTAGTTACCCGCTTTGTGCACAATGTTCGGGGTATAGCATACGGCATGATCCAGAATGAAAGAGAATATAAATGGGGAATGTACTTTCCCTACGAACTGAAGTCAGCTTCGTGCATAATGTTTGAGGTCTATGAAAGACCTCAGGCCCAGTTACTCGCTTCGTGCACAATGTTCGGGGTAATGTACGTGTCACTGGAAATAATGAACGTACGAATGGAAGTAAGAATGTACGAACGATTGGAAGTTAATAGATGAATGAAGAAGATAATAATGATGTTATCTGTATATGTTGATGTATGATCGCATGAATGTAAAGTATGGTTTTAACAAGAGAAAGCATGTTTTATTTATAAAACTAGAACTCACTCAGCAATGCTGATTTTTATGCATTTTCCAGTTAGCAGGTGAGCATTGCTGAGGATGGCATGGAGCAGCTACTTGGCATTTTTAATGGCATGCTTTTGTTAATGTTTTTGCATTGTAATGTGAACGAATGATGTTTTTGAAATGAATGCTTGTATTAACTTGCAAAAACATTTGTAATGATATGAAAAAAAAAATTAGTTTTATGTTTCCGCTGCAATGTTTTACGAATGATTAAATGTAAAGTGTATGTTTTATGTGCGATGATTTACCAGCTGCGAGCGTCCCGGGAACGGGGCCTTACAGTTGTATTATCACTCGCTCGCACTCCGACCTTCGGTCGGCATTTGGAGACCGGCCGGACCCCTTTAATCTTTGTGTTTGTGTTCTAACGAGATTATCAATAGATCGGAGTATGGTGGATCGATTCATGTTGATAATGCTCAAGCCCTTGCTTCAAAATATTTGAACGACGTTCCGATTTGGTATATTCCGCTGGTGATTGAATCGGAAGAAATTTTAGTAGTGGAATAGTTGTAGATTTCGGTGATCGACGGTGGCAAACTCGCCGGAACTGGACACCTAGTTATGATGACGAACAGGCTAAACTTCACATTGCTTGTAGTGTGGGAATTCTTTCAGTTGATAAACCTTTGGGAATTGGAAGCCCTAGATGTGAAAAAGAAGGTTATGGTCAAGCATTTGTTGTTTCTGAAGACCAGATTGTTTTTTTTAATTCGCAGATTATTTTTTATTATAAAATCGACGAAGATTTTTTATTAATTTCGCAGGTTTATAGTTTCACCGGAGAAGGTAATTTCGTCGGAATAGTTTCGCTGGACTAGTTTCGTCGGACGAAACTGTACTTTCACCGGAGTAGTTTCGCCGGAATTACAGTTTTGCTAGAATTTCGCTGGAGTTTCGCCGGATGAAACTATAATTTCGCTGGATGAAGATGTTGAAGCTCAAGAACACCAACAACACACACACTAGTGTGTGTAAGAGAAACTTCTTCATATCTGAATTTTTCTTTCAATTTCTTATATAAAATATGTTGTAGATCTAAAATATATGTTAAATATCTTCAAATTTGTAATAGATTGTTGTAGATCTGATGAATTGATTATGATTGGGATAAAATTTGAACTCAGATCTACTTTCCCTCTCTAGAACCCCCATTTCTCTCTCTAAAAAGTGATGAACATATTCAAAAATCAGCAACAACTTCTTCAATTCAATACATTTGATCCAATAAGACTGTGATACCAAATTTTTAGCCCAGGTTACACACTTGAACCAAATAACATGAAGAATTAATGATTAAACAAAGATAAACACAATAAAAACCCTTTGATCTAAATTGATTGCATATCATTTGTATAATGTAAAAACCCCCCAATCAAATGGTCATTCAACCATTGTCCAACACTAATGACAATTAACCTATTTATAGTCTAGACTAATATTCACTAATTGCACTTAACTCCCTAGACTAGGCTAATTAATAAAAAATTAAATATTAAGCATAAAAATGACTAAAAACAAGACAAAATATATTTTGTTCACACAAAATGTATTTATTACAATAAAACTCCTAGTCATCTAAATCTTCAACGTCTCGTCTCGGTTCTTCATCTCGAACGAGTCTGGTTTGACTTTTGTTGACTTTGATCGTGATGTCGACTTTTGTTGATAATATAGACTATCTTTTACAGCTCCAACAACCTTGATGTACCCGAGGCAGAAGATCTTAAAGACATGATTAGCTTTATATCCACTACCAGAGTTGCTCATGCAATTACAATTTCACTAATCATTTATGAGAGATTCCTAAGGTCTTTTTAAAGCACTATTAAGATGATAGAGATAGTTGGTGTAAGGACTCTGTCTAGAAGAATCACTGATGATCATACTCTGATTATCACTGAACAAAGTGTGAGATAGTGTCTACAGTTTGGTGATGATGCCAACACTCCCTTAGAGCTTGAAGATGATTATATTACATCTTCTTTGCCAACATTGGATATGAGGGACGATATGAAGGCAAAAAGATTGTAAAAGGATTAGTTGACTTACAATGGAGGTTCCTCATTCACTTTTACCAACATTGTATGTTAAAGAGGAAGACTAGATGGAATGACATTCTAGTGATCACCTCATCTACTATATGTGCTTTATGCACTAACAGGCCATTCAATATGTCTGCTTATGTGTTTAATGGTCTAGTTTCAAACATTCAGGAAGGGAGAAGATATATGTTCCTGATGTATCCAAGATTCTTACAATACCTCATCAATGAAGCTTTCCCTGACATTGTACCTAAAGGTCTTGTGCTGGATATTCCTCATTATGATTCTAAGTCTTACAAGTACATCAAGAGGAGACACCCTAGGAACTTTTATAGTGGAATCCACTCTCCATTGTTCCCTTGGATACTACAGCAGATAAATCCAAAAGAACAAGCACAAAAGGCTCCTGTTGATGAGCCTGATCAAGAAGAAGAACAACCTGCTCATGATCAACAAACTGTTGGTGTCAACCTAAGTTGATGTAGGGGTGATCTTCAGACTGGACCTTCGGTTCATGAAATTAATTTAGCCTCACCATTTATGCCCACACTAATACCATCACCACAAAGAGCACCAATCCTATCACCACATGCACAACCCATCATTTATCCATATATATCTCCTATACACTCACACCATGTTTCACCAATCCATCATTCACCCATATCACATGTTCAAACATCTCTGTTACTACTGAGCATGTTGAGTATGGTGATTCTACCAACTCTTCAGAGGAATCCAAATCATCATGTAATGAGGAGGATCATCCAAGATAGATACCTATCACGCAAGTTTCTTCTGAGGTTGTTCCATGATAAAGTTATGTTGAATCAGGAGTAACAAGCCTTATGAAAAAGATGAGTTGATTTTAGAGCTGCTGCAAAAAGTAGCCAAGATGGAAAGACTAGTAAATAGAAGATCTTGTATCATTCAAGACAGACTTCTGGAATTGGATGAGAAAGAGGAGTTGAAAGATTTGAAAGAAAAGTGTGAGGATGAGAAGAAAGAAAAAGAAAAGGAGATTGAAAGTTTAAAGGCAGCTCTCCAACATTCAAGTGATGAAATAAGTGGTCATGTTGACATTTTAGCCATCCAAACTATAGCTATGGAAGAACAAAAAGGAATAATTGAAGAACAATTTGATATTATCAGAGACTTGCAGTAACAGATAGAAACTCTAAACAAAAGAGTAACTAAGTTAGAGTTGCTTGCGATGATCAAAAGAGAAGCAGAAATGGAGAAAGATGATAAAGGAGATAAAAGAGAAGAGAAAAGAAAAAGGGAAAGTGATAAAGATGATAGTACTGCAAGTTCATCAGGTGAAAATGGTGATAACTCCCCTCCTACCAAAAGATGAAATTCTCTGAGACTGAGAAAGGGGCAGAAACTAGTGAATCAAAACATGATGAATCTAGCATGGAGATGGTGATCTATACAAGCAAACCACAAGAAGTTCACTTTGAAGAGGCTGCATTTAGTGATATGATTAAAGCCCTTGACTTCTTCACTATAGAAGAATTCATTATAGATGATGATTTTTGGGAGTTCATTGTTGATTAGAGGCAAAATGTTGAACCAATAATGGTCATTCCTCAATCTCCTATCCCAATAAGAAGGAATTGAGTATGCTAATAGTGCTTGTTGTATTATTTTCGAATGAAGAAAAAGAGCTTATTAGAATATTATGTGAAGAGCAACAAAAGAGAGAAGAATCAACAATTGTTACTGATGAAATAGAAAAAATAGAGGCTGAAAACGTGCCTCAAGAAGCTAAAATGGTTGAAGCCTCTTCTGGATCAGGAATGCAAACCTATACTAGACGGAGGAAATATATAACTGAGAAGGAAAAGGGGAAGAAACCAATGGTAGAAGAAGAACCAATCAAGGAAAAGCAAAAAAATGACGCTAAAAGCCTTGTAGCCATTGCTGAATACTTAAAAGAGCATGAAAAATCTAAACCCCAATTGAAAAAGAAGGCTCACATCATTAATCTAGAACAAGGAGAGATAGATGGTGGCTATGTGGTTGATGAACCAATAGCTCAAAAAAGCCCTGTGAAGGAGGAGGCATCAGTACAAGAGATGGCAGAGAAAGCCCAAACTGATGATCTGATGTGAAGGCAAGTTTTTGATCAACCATGGGTATGACCCTGATGAGGTATTCGGATTGACATATGAGGGAATGAAGGCAGAAGAGAAAAGTTAAGCAAACTGTTGGACCCTACTTATGAGACTGAGTATGAAAAGTTTCTTTCTACCAAATCTCTAGTGGTCAAATCATTCTCAATAGCAAAGCAGACTTCCACTCCTCAACCACTATATCCTGATCCCTATAGTATGACTCACACGGAAATGAGGAATATTTGTCTGACCAAGGATTTACTAAAAGAAAATTAGGCAACATGAAGACAAATCCCTAAGGGCTTCTATCCTTAGGATGATTAATGAGAAGAAAGAAAGGCTGAAGAAACTTGAAGAAGAGATTTTAAGCAAAAAGCCTAGAACAAGAGTGTCTGCACAAGACATCCAGCTCGCCCATAAAGATCATGACTCTCTGCACCTGTTCTGCACAAGAATCCAGAGTGGTTTGATGAGCCCTCTCAATTGAAGCTTCAAGAAGGGCTCACCTCTATTGAGATGATTAAGGTGTGTCTACTCCAAAAGGCAAAACTGATTAGAAGATAATTGCCTAGAAGTATGACAATGACTGGAACATCTTCATTATTAAGATGATTTCAGGTTTAGTTCAATTCTTCACAGAGTACTCTGCTCTAGTGAACTTCCTGGAAATCCATGATCTGAAAGAACTAGCCAATTTAGAGTTGATTAATCACAAGGCTATGTTTCGGGGTTATGAGTTTGAAGTTATTTGAGGATGTTTAGAGAACAGACAACGTCAAATCTCTTAAGGCTATCTGCATGAGGAAAGATAGATCCTTTGTCAACCCCTTAGAGAAGAAAATAACAAAACCAGCTAATGAAATGGTATTCCATGAACTAAAGGTGAAGCCTACTGAATCTCTGAAAAAATGGTAGCTGGAACGCATTCCTCCAATCCAATTTCAAATGTCTATTATGATGAAAAGACATGTGAGTTAGTGATTGAAAGAAGATGGGGAGGAAAAGAAGGAGCTAAAATTTGGTTGTTTAATGGATATGAGGTGAGATTGTTAGATGAATCCTATATCCACTACATATACACAAGGCATTTCAGAGAGATAAAACATACAATGAGAGAAGAAGATATGCATTTCTTTTGGAATGTATACAGATTCTAAAGATGGCATTTGATAGAATCAATATCAAGAGGGATCAGAGGAAGAAGAAGAAGACTCATCTGCAATTGGGGAATATTATCGAGTTAGAGGTCGATGTGAATGGATCTCTATTGATTCATAGAGATGGGTTATCAATAGTGTCAATATGGGAATCCATTTCTTAAAAGAAACTGCCCATAGAAGCCATCTACACAATGAGCCAGATGAAGATCCTTGTGCTAAACAGAGAGAAGATTTCTCATGCCAATGACTTTGTCTACATGATAAAGGCCATTCAGGATCCATCTCAGGCAGAACCTCTTATTCCTCTGCAAGACCCAGTAGAATCTTCCCAACCTCAACTAACATCAAACCCTTGAAGAACATAGCCTGTATAATCCTTAGGTGGAGTATTGTTAGACCCTGAAAGGATCATACATGCCAATTCAAGTGATGTGTTGATGGTTGTTCTGTTCGAAATCACACAAGTCCAAGAACCAATGAGGATAAAGAATCTGCAAAGAAGAATAAAAGAAAAGTGTCGGCTAACCGCATTTGTATATGCAGATAACATAGGACAAATGCTGACAAGTATTGTTCCTCCGCATTAACAAATACTAATGTGGATGTCCGGAAACAAATGCGTATAAGTGTTTGTTCATCCGCATTTGTCAATGCTAATGACCTAACACTAATGCTGAAGACCAAAAGAAATGCTGATCAAGATCAACACATCCACATTAGTCAATACAGATGAACAAAAGAAATGCAGATGAAGATTTTTGTACTTAGACTAGTTCTCTGATGTATAAGTCAGGGATAGTTTAGTAATTTTTTAAAAGACATCTTGTAAGCCTATAAATAGAATAGAAAACCACATATGTGAGGCGACTGTTGATACACATTCTAGACAGTTAGAATCTTTTGTTTAGTCTTATGTTTACATGGTGTCTTGTTACTGTTTAATGCAAAAACCCTAGCATTCATTGTAACTGATTACCTTCATTAATACAAATAATATTTATGAGTATTTCTTGCATTAATCTTCCTTGATTGTTGATTCCACCTTACAATCATTGACTCAATCATCATATTCAATCCTTGTTGATTCACATCAATAGAATATCAATCTTAAACCCAATCAATTGGTATCAAAGCTTTGGCTCTCGGTTCTTCTTTAGATCTGGCTAGATCTAAGTAGAATTCAATTGATCTGATGATTGAGTTACTAATAGAGTGTTTGACTACCTTTACTTAGTAAACTACAGAAAGCTCTTCAAGGGGAATGGATGTGATGAACGAATGAAACAAATATGGTATTTATATACAGGTCGAGAATAGTGAACACGGAATCCTGCTTGGCCAGGCATGACCCTATGCTTGTCAGAACTCATCTTAAATTTGACCTGCAACATTCCTGAATCATCAACAAAGATCGAGGAAACTTTTTATCAAAGGCGCGAGGGCATGCTTCATGGAACATGACCTCGTTCTTGTGCTTCATGAAAGAATAGAACAAGTGTGGTATTTATATACAGGTCGAGAATAGCGAACACGAGGGCATGCTTGGACAGGCATGACCTCGTGCTTGTCAGAACTCGTCTTAAATTTGATCTGCAACGTTCCAGAGTCGTCAGCGAAGATCGTGGAAACTTTTTGTCCGAGGCGTAGGGGCATGCTTCATGGAACATGACCACGTTCTTATGCTTGTGTGCTCCTAAAAAGTTTAAAAAATCAAGAAAAACCTATGTACAGGTGCCGCGTTTAAGTTTCGGGTATTTGGCGCGACCCTTCCCCACACTTAGTATTCGTTAGGGCAGAGGCATAATTCCTCTGAGAGAATCTTGGTTGGTCTATCATTATACGCTTTCAAATGATGACCATTAACCTTGAAACTTAAACAATCGTGGTTATCGATTTCAATGGCACCATTCAAAAAACACGTTTTTTATCGTGTAAGGTCCAGACCAACGTGATTTTAGTTTTCTAGAAAACAAACGCAAACGAGAGTTATACAGTAAGACTCATTCTCCCACACCAAATCTTTTTGTGTTCTTTAATCGAGCGTCATGGAATTTCCTTGTCTTTTCTTTGTAAACCCTAGCATTTTTATATGCTTGTTCACTCAATTTCTTTATTTGTGAATTTGTAGGAATCAATTCTTTCCTATAAGGTCTTGGTCTAGGTTTGCTGCTTTAAGTTCCTAAAAGGCCTTATGCTCTAGCTCCACAGGTAGATGACATGACTTCCTATAAACCAATTTGAAAGGTGTTGTGCTGATGGGAGTCTTATAGGCCATTCAAAAAGCCCATAGTGCATCATCTAGTTTGGTAGACCAATCCTTGTTATTTTGACCTATGGTTTTCCCAAGAATTCATGTGATGCCTTGGTTAGTGACTTCAGCTTGCCCATTCGCTTGTGGATGATAAGCCATTATGAAGCGATGGTGCACTCCATAAAGGGCCATTGCTGGTTTGAGCTGGTTGCTATAGAAATGAGTTCCCCTGTCACTAATTAAAGCTTTGGAGACACCAAAATGAGAGAATAATTTCTTAAGAGATCTGACAACATTTTTGGCATCATTGGTAGGTAGGGGTTGAGCTTCAACCCATTTTGAAACGTAATTGGCTGCTACCAAGATGTAACAATTTCCATATGAAACTGGGAATGGCCCCATGAATTCAATGCCCCATATATCTGTGGAACTAGAGCACATATTGCTTACTCTTTGACATGCATCATAGGTGCGTACCATGTTGTGAGCATCTTTGAAGATCGTGCGCCAGAAAATCAAAGTCAAATACTTTCTTGGCTATTAGGGTTGCTCCATGGTATCATCATGTGGGTCCTTCATAACAGTGCCTTAGGATTTGTTCTGCTTCACTTCCGTTTACACATCTTTGGATAAGTTGGTCTTCATTGATTCTGTGAAGTCGGTTTTTCGCCGGATCGATAAACATCCGAGCATGTTCTTGACGGAAGGATAAACAACAGCACAAACCAAAAAGTCAAATAATAATACGAACTATAATTGAATGGTTTCATTGATAAAACCTAACGATTACAAGTTCGTTACAACATAAGAATCAAGACTCTTGGCAAGGGGAGATCGAGCATGATCTCTCCTCTCATCCGGTAGCCCTAGGCTCCCGGGCAGACTCCTATCTCGACCCTTAACCCTTCTACACATTAAAACTGGTATATATAGGCCTCGGCCCATATTAGATGCGACTGGGCCCATTCGTGCGATTGGACCATGCGTATGGTCCAATCGTACGACTGGACCATGCGTATGGTTCAATCGTACGACTGGACCATTCTTATGGTTCAGTCTTACGAATGTCCCAATCACACGGCTGGTCCATTAGCATGGCTCAGTCATACGACTGAGTCTCATTCGCATATGCTCCTGCGAATGACCCAGTTTCATGTGTTTACAAAATATCAGGTGTATAACATTAAGCCTAGACTATTCGACAAGCGACGGAACACTATATATGACTATATATGCTCTAACAGATTCTAAACAAATATGGGTCCTCCCAATAGTAATACTTGATATTAGTAAAGAATTTCTTTTTTTTGCTGATAAGTCATTCCTTTGAGAAAGATTCCACTTACCAAGTAATATGTAGAATTGGAAAATGAAGGATGTTCATCAATTGAGGATTGGATATGCATAAGGAATTCATGAGGAAAATTGTCGTTTATTGTGGGTTCCTCAGTTTGTGAAGGACTTAAATCCACGAGACGCGAGAGATGATCGGCTGCTAGATTTTCTGCTCCTTTCTTATCACTAATCTCAATGTCAAATTCTTGATGTAGAAGTATCCAACGAATCAATCTCGGTTTTACATCTTGTTTGTTGAACAGATAACAAAGGGCCACATGGTCGGTGTAAATGATTGTTTTTGAAAGGATTAGAAACGAGCAGAATTTATCAAATGCAAAAACTACCGCGAGAAGCTCTTTCTTCGTGGTGGTGTGTTTTCTAGTGCGTAGTTTAAGGTTTTGCTTGCATAGTGAATTGGGTGGAATTACTTGTCCTTCCTTTATCCTAATACGGCTCCTATTGTGAAATTGCTTGTGTCGCACATGAGTTCAAATGGTAACGTCCAATATGGGGAAACCATGATTGGATCGGTTACCAATCTCTCTTTAACCAAACTGGATGCACTAATGCATTAGTCAGAAAATACAAATTGTGCATTTTTCTCAAGAAGTTGAATCATCGGTTGAGCAATTTTGAAAAATCTTTGATGAAACAACGCTAGAATCCTACATGACCTAGGAAAATTCTGATATCTATCATGGTTGTGGGATGTGAAAGTTTGGAAATAGTGTTGACTTTGGCTTGATCGACTTTGAGCCCTGCTCGAGAGAGATCTTATTTCTTAACACTATTCCCTCAGTAACCATGAAGTGCCACTTTTCCCAATTTAAAACAAGGTTAGAATCTTTACATCTAACCAGCATCATTCCAGATTTTTAAGACATTTTTCAAATGAATTTCCAAAGATAGAGAAGTCATCCATGAAAACTTTCATTGAGTGTTCGATCATGTCATGAAAGATTGCTACCATGCATCTTTGAAATGTGGCGGGAGCATTACACAATCCAAAGGGCATTCGCTGATAAGCAAACGTACCATATGGACTGGTGAATGTCATCTTCTCTTGATATTCAGGAGCAATAGGAATTTGGAAATAACCTGAGAAACCATGCATAAAACAATAAAACATTTTCTAGATAATCTCTCAAGCATTTGGTCGATGAAAGGAAAAGGGAAGTGATCTTTCCTTGTGGCGTCATTTAGTTTGCGATAGTCAATGCAAACTCTCCATCCTGTAACTGTACAAGTGGGAATAAGCTCATTCTTCTTGTTGGTTACAAGAGTCATTCCTCCTTTCTTTGGAACAATTTGGAGAGGATTGACCCAAGGCGAATCAGAAATAGGGTAAATCAATTGACATCTAGTAGTTTGATTACTTCTTTCTTCACCACCTCTTAAATGCTTGGATTTAAATGTCTTTGAGGTTGAATGACGGATTTGAAGTTCTCCTCCATCAGTATCTTATGAGTGCAAAAGGATGCATTGATTCCTTTGATGTCCATGATTTTCCACACAATGCTCGTTTATGTGCCTTAAGCACATTGAGCAATTTGTTTTTCTCATCAATTGATAAGGCGTATGAGATTAGTTAAGATGTGTTCTCAAGAAAGGTATATTTGAGATGAGATGGTAGTTCATTGAGCTTTAAAACTAATCTTCGATACAAGGTTTCGCTTTAGGTTCTAGCTCTTGTTCAATGATCTCAAATTCTTCTTGATGAGACGATGTTTCATCAACTTCTAGTTATCGAATGATTTGATTCTCACACATGGGTTTGGTGATTGAGACCTCTAAGAATTGAGTGTTGAAAACTTCAATTCGAAGAGTTTCTTTTAAATGACAACTTATGATTGAATTGCAAACATCAATGTAATAAAGCAAGACATCATGATGTTGAGGGTGCTTCATGGATTGGCCTATATCGAAAGTGACTTCCTCCTCGTCGACTCGAAGTGTGAGTTTGCCAGTGAAAAAATCAATGAGGGCTCGAATAGTAAATAAGAAAGGTTGACCTAGGATAAGAGGAACATTCTTATCCTCATCAATGTTATGGATCACAAAATGAACGGGAAATACAAATTTGTCGATTTTAACCAAGAGATTTTCAACAATGCCCCTCAGATACTTAATAGAACAGTTAGCTAACTGGATGCTCATACAGGTAGGTTGAGGTTCACAGGTTGAGGTTCACCTAAGTTTAACTTTTCAAAAACCGCATAAGGCATAAGACAAATGCTAGCACCTATATCAGCTAACGCGTTGCTAACACAAAGATTTCCTATTAGGAAAGGTATGGTAAAGCTTCCTGGATCAGTCATCTTTTGAGGTAGTTTTTTTTGAAAAACTGCAGCGCAATCCTCATTCAAAACTACATGTGATAACTCTTTGAGTTTCTTTTTGTTTGAAAAGACACCCTTTAAAACTTAGCATAATTTGGCATTTGGGCTAAGACTTTCACCAAGGTCAGATTTATGTGAAATGCATGAACAACCCCAAGAATTTTCCATATTGTGCCTCCATTCGTTGTTGTCTCAAATGACCTGTATATGGAGGTGGTGGAATATAGGGTGGTGGTGGTACGTATTTCTTGGATGGTTCTTCAATGGTAACATGTTGCTTTTGCTTATCACTTACACTACTTGGGGTTTCGGTTTCCACTTCTTCAAGGATAGGTTGTAATGTAGGTGCATGAACATGAGTGGTTTTGCGACTCCTGGTAGTAATTGCTTTGACTTGAGCATTACAATTTGCCAGTGTTGCAATGTCTTTCATATAGTTGTTGTGCTATCCGACCTACTTGTGTTCTATGGTTTGTAATTATGCTTTGTTGCTTTTGATGTCAGTCTCATTTCTTTGGAACCTCTCCTCATTTCCTCAATCAGATTTCTGGATGTACTCATCTGTGGATTGCGTGGTTAACAACAATTGTTGCAATAAGTTCTCCATTGATGATGCTCCACAGTCTTGGTTACTACTTCTTTGACCTTGGTATGGTGGTTTATGTTGTTGGAAAGGTGGCCTTCGGTTGAATCCAAATGATGATGGGTTGTTACCACCTTCTCTATAATTCGAGTTACTTCTCCAATTTGAGTTGTTATTGTATGAGTTTCTTGGGCCGCCCATGTAGTCAACATCTTTAACCATCATAATTCCTTGTGGGCATTCGTTGGTCTTGTGTGAATTTCCTCATTTGTTGCATCGTGTTGGAGTTTTCTTCAATTCGGCTTGCAATTGTTTGAATTGTTTGGTTAGAGCTTCTAATTGGGCTACAATTAGGGTTTAGAGTCTACTTGATGGGTGCCTTTAGAACTAGGTTTGGTTCTTAAGGGATTATAAGCAAAGATTTTCTTAGCTGCTCTTTCCAAGGCTTGGTATGCCTCTGTTGGCATGACGCTTCCAAAATCTCCTTCCGCACTTTGGTCTACAACTTATTTTTGCGCCCTACTGATTGCATCGTAAAAGGTTTGACACTGCAACCACAGATCAAGTCCGTGACATGGGTATCTCCGAAGGAGACCTTTGTATCTCTCCCACGTGGCATGTAATGATTCATCATCGTCTACGCAAAAGCTTGTGATGCTGCTTCTTAGTTGGCAATGCGAACAGGTGGAAAGTATTTCAAAAGAAATTGTTCAGCCATTTCTGCCCATGTGGTGATGGAACTTGGCGGAAGCAAATCAAGCCAGTTAATGGCTCGGCCTCGAAGTGAAAATGGAAAAATTCATAGTCAAATGGTATCGTTTGAGCAGTTATTGATTGTGAATGGCGCACAGATACGAAGGAATCGTGAGATGTGTGTGTTAGGATCTTCGTCTTGCAATCCATGGAACTTAATAGAGTTTTTTACAAGTTGGATAATACTAGACTCAATCTCAAAATTGTTGGACGCTATTGTTGGATGGACAACACTAGACTCGTAACCTTCGATTGGCGACATGGCATAGTGTGTCATCTTTATTTTCTCGTCCTAATTAGCCATGTCTTCTTCAGATGGTGTACCACCCAAAATGTCTTCTTCAATGATTGGAGCTGCTTGTCGTGGTCTTTCGCGTAGCCTTTGGTGAAACAAGTTCATGACTAGACGAGTCGGACATACACTAACTTAAAGAAGCATAAACTATCAAAGACTTAGAATGAATCAGAAAAATGTAACTAACTAACTAACGCAATCTATCTAACAAAAATAAATTAAAGTTCAACACAAATATATTAACCAGATATACACAAGTTAGTCAAAAATTTAGATTCTTTTTCAAACTGTCATTTGTCCTCGGCAACGACGCCAAAAAATTGATGGGTGAAGATAGTATATATATTTTAATAAAGATTCTTCACACATATTAAGTTTTAAATGCTTATTACTAATACTAAACCATACACACAAAAGGAAAGTGTACCTGTTGTATGGTAATATAGTGTTGGTAAAGACTGAGTATCAATCCATGGACACACTAAGCCTACTCAACAACCTTAATATTTGACTATTAGTTTTGGTTTTTGTTTGAGAAAATGATGAGTTGCTTTGATAAGATTTTTAGGGTTTAAAAATAATAATAGAAATAAAGTAAAATAAGATTGAAGCGTTTGGATTTAAAACCAAGGAATAAGGGTTATCATCCTAATTAGACTACAATTATGTAACTGTGATGAATTTGTGGTGTGATTAAAGATATGGATTAATGTAATTATGTTAATGTTTATATCGTGATTTCTCGTCTATCCCCTCTGTAATGACTAGGATCATGTGAGGCTGGTTTACTGCTTAGATCAAAGCCGTAGTAAAGTAGGTAAATATTTTGTGACTATTTGACATACAATTTCTGAAAATATAACTTAATGTTAAAAAGAGAGTTGATCAGGTTCCTTCCTAACATACCGTTATTTTTAGAAAACCGTAATAATTACTGTAGATTTCTCAGACTAATAAAAGGGACCCGCAAATGATCAGAAAGTTAAGGTGATATGATTTCTAATAACCATTTCTAGTTCATTAGCCATGTATTTATTATGAAGACCGGTTTCGCAAATGAAAGTTGATCATACGTTTTTCAACCGTGTATGATAATCACAATCACAAACCATAAAGTTATAACTTCCCATTCAAATGCAGATGCTACCCATCAAAGTTTTCCCAAGACTACCATAACATTAACATAATATATATCATACCATTAGCTCATCACAAATTACATAAGGTTCACCCATAGAAAGAAACCACTCTCTTGGGCCTCATCTAAAAGGAGAGTGTGTGGATGAACACCTTTACAGGATTGTGCTTGGGTCTCTTATGTACCTTACAGCTAGCAGGCCTGATATCATGTTTGCCACATGTGTTTGTGCAAGATATCAAGCCAACCCCAATATGTCACATCTTATCACTGTCAAGAGAATTCTAAGATACCTCAAAGGTTTCACAACTCTTGGCCTTTGGTATCCAAAGAATTCTGACTTTAATCTGTATACACATACAGATAGTGATTAATGCGGCTACAACATAACTACAAATTTACATTAGGGGGATGTTAGTTTCTTGGTGGAATGGTTGTCTTATGGCAATGCAAGAAGCTATCCTGTCTCTCTGCATCAACTGCTGAAGCTGAATACATTGTTGTTGCAAGCTGCTATGCTCAAGTGCTTTGGATTCAGAATCAGATGCTAGACTATAGATTCAACTTTAAGGAAACTCTCATTCACATAGACAACAATAGTGCTATTTCTAGCACATAGAATTTTGTGCAGCACTCAAGGACAAAACGCATCAAATCAGGTATGATTTGATTAGAGATAACTTTGAAAAAAGGTTAGCCATACTAGTCAAGGCTAACCAAATGAACAATATGCTGATCTGTTCACCAAAGCCTTTGATGAGTAGAAATTTAAGTATCTTATATCAACTATTGGGATGATTAACTTTCAGTAAGGCTTTTCTTAAAACTAAATCATATTATTTCTAAAATATGTGTCCTAAGTTGTCTATTTAATCATCTTCATAAGCTCTTGTGTTCTTTGAAAGAGAATCTTTTTAGAAGACTTTCCTTAGAATTTTGAAAATCTTGATCTTTCAGTCCTCCGAAAGATATGGATTATCTGAGAAGAAACTTATGCATTTAAAACAAGTAATTGCTTTAGTAAAATTGCCTTTAGAATAAATTTATAAAATATCTTCCGAAGCTTAACACTTCTCTAAAGTACTTGTATGTTTTTAAGGACAATTTCCATCCGAAGCCAATTAACTCTCAGAAGCTTTATTCTCAGATTGAATAAAACATCCAAGTCTTAATTCTCTTTCGAAACAAAATTTTCAAAACTCTTAGGAATATCTTCTGAAGTCATTTTGGCTTTGGAAGCTTTTTCATCAAAACTTCTAAACACAAATACCTTCAGAAGATTTTCGACTTCCAAGAAAACTACTTTTTGAGCAAAAAACAAACTACCTTTTCAGAGTTGGGACCAACATCCAGAGATTATCCTCTTTCATTAACTTTGTCTGAAATCCATATTCTATATAAACCCAATGGTCCCTCTCTTTCTTTATCATCTTCATCTACACTCAGACCTAAATTCCAAAATTCTTTCTAAAACCGCCTTTATTCTTCTTTTCTTCACCTTGAAGCTTTCTGAAATGGCCAACCTCAACTACAAAAATGACCCAAACTTCTCCATGTAGTTACATAGGTAACATAATAAGGCTGCTCTCTGTTGCACTCTAAGAAAGATCCTCATTTCTCAGAGGTTTGTTGATTTTTGGCTCTATCCAACTACTCCACCTACCTTACCATTGATCATGTTCTTTATGGGGATCATTTGCTTGAATTCTAGAAGACATGTCAAGAGGTCATGATGGATGGGGAGAAGGCACTGTCTGCTACAGTGCAGGGGAGGAAAATCTTCATCACTTCAACCTTTATCAACACCCACCTTCCGCTGGATTATGAGGAAGGTGAATTTTCCTTTGCCAAAAAGCTATTAACCAACCCTTCCACCAAATGGGCTATGAGGAAGATTTTTATATCAACACCTTGAGGAAAGGGAAGGTCTCCTTCCAGTGGAAGTACTTACTTTATGTGGTAATCCACAGCTTGACCAGATTCCTGAGGATCTCTCCTTGATAGTGCATGGAATGGTTCAGGGGTCAAGTTTAGGTACTCTCAATTTGTTTATACAAATTTGCTTGCTATATTGGACTCCTTAGAATATTATATGTTTCCTAGATATGTTCAACACATTCTCAACTGTGAACTGGGCTTATAGTTGAGGGAACCAGATAATGTTCTTAAATTGGGACAGATGAAGCCTGGCATCTTTAAAATCTTGAAAAACCAATTGTTGGCTTCTCTAGGGTAGAAACAACCCCGGTCGTAAAAATGTCAGAGCTCATTGCTCAAGGTGACAACCTACCCACACAATCTAATGTTGAACCCATATCTTCTACCTCTCAACCACTAAAACAGCCACAAATCATCCTCACCTACCAGAGAAAATCCAAATGAACCCCTGCACAAGTTATTTAGTCTATGCAGGCTCCCATACTACTATCCACACATGAGGAAGTGCACACTAGAGCTCCCACTTCCCCTGATGAGCAAACCACTCTCATTACTTCAACTCTTAGTCCTGAGTTTCCTCATGCTCAGACTGATGGGCTCATTAGCCCAACAACCTTAAGCCTTTACTCTGAGTCTCAACACGCAAGTGAACAACCTTTAGGGAAAGTTACCATCTCCAGCTGTTAGATCTCACCAACCAATTCCTAGCCTTGACTTCTATGATGATGCATATTTGGGTTTCAGTGAGTACCATGAGTTTCTCTACTCTTCCCTTACTGAAAGAGAGATGAACAATCCTACCTCTCCTATGTTTAGCCCACATCATCTACCCACCACTAAGGTGGATCTTCCTAAATCTGTTAAGGAGGTCCATATAGAAGAGGCTCTTACTTCTGTAAGTGATTATATTTTTAAGCCTCAACCATGGCACCTCAGCACATTGATACTCCATCTAAAGTAGTCAATGAGCAAAGGAGAACCAGCAACCAAGAATATCATGTTGGTGGTGAGATTGAAGACTTTGGTCCAATTATTTCATCCCTAATGAATCTTCTGATGAAAAGGAGGGGAATCTCAAACTAAAGGTGCAAAAACTGTCAAAAACATGCACTTATCTAGGCTCTATGGTTAGTCACATGGAATCTCAGGTGACTATCTTACACATAAGGTAAACGATTAGTAACTTGAGATTTGTTATCTCAAGGAGAAACTAGGTAGGTGACCTTTAAGAAAAGCTCAACCAGGAACACAAGAACCTATGAATGTGATTGACCTAACTCCTAGCTCACCTATGCAAGAGGGTGATGCTACCAAAAAGGGGGAGAAAGTCATTACAATCATAGAACCTAGGAGTTCCTCATAGAGTACGAACACTGAAGAATCACCATCTTCTGTTATAACTGTTCATACTCAGTAACTTCCTCAAGTTCACATTGATGTGGACTCTATAGACTCCTTCATTCAGAGTCTTTTTTAGGAAGGCATACCAAGGGCTGTGTCATCTACAGCTCAAGGAACCTCTAGGGTTGTGTCATCTGCAGCTCAAGGAACCCCTAACTACATCATAGAGTGGATGTATGATGCCAACATAAGAGCCCTTATTCTTCAAAGAGTTCAAGGGCAGCAAGAGGTCTTCAACTTTTAGACCTTGAACTACTATGAAGGTCTTGACCTTATCAACATGCCACTTGTCAACCCAAGCCAATCTAGACAAGCTGACAAGTTGGCTCAAAGGATTCAAGACAGGAACATCCATCTCCAAACCTCAAGATGAGACAAAACATCTTAAGGATGTGCAATAAGAGGAAGCTCCACCAACTCCAATTCAAGTAGCTCCTCTAGCATCACTAAGACCCATCTTATATTGGACTTACACTACTAATCCAGAGAGAAGGTATGTTATCAGATATTAAGGTGTTAAAGATGTCTACACATGGCAAGACATGTTCAATCTACCTTTGCATGATCACTTTGAGATGAGAACACACTATAAGAGTCTAAGTGATCCTGACCATCTTATGAAGAAAGGCATAGTCATCATCATGATGAGGAGTGTAAATATCTAAAGTCTTCAAATGTTTTGGTAGCATCAGCCTAGAGTGAGTTTGTAAGGATTCATATAACGCTGATGCAACCCAAAACATCCAAACAATCTGACCTGCATGCATGCACTAAGTGCTGAAGTAGAATGCTTCGGAAGTTTCACACTCTGCCTTAGAAAATATTCTAACTGTGAAATCTTCCGAAGCCATGACCAATATCTTCCAAAGCCAAACATGAAGTATTCCAAAGCTTGAAGACAAAGTCTTCCAAAGCCAACAATTAATGATAGATTTCTTCCGAAGAGTTTCGAGTACATGCTTTATCTGATATACTTTTGCCATAAAGCTGGACCACCTTTCCGCTACAACCCTATTTGACTCAACAACTATCACAAGTTGGTGAAAGGTCCATACTTTTGGTAAACTGTAAATTGAGGTCTTGAGTCTATTTTTTTCTACTTTATGTACTTCTATCCTTTTTGTAATACATTAAGATGTGAGCTATGGCATGTCATAGTCACTAGTCAAAAGGCAATCTGCCTTTTGAATCTACATTGATTTTGTTGTTAACTAGATCATATATTCAGCTGGCCTTCAAGGTATGGTCGGTTGTAGGATGTAGTATAAAGTATCTCTGGTCCCTTGTATCTTTCTTTATGCTTTGTAACACTTGTAAGGAGCTAAAAAACAATATAAAACATTCTTGAAAACCAAACACTTGTATTATTTTTCTTGTTCTTGTTTTGTCTGTTTATTACTTTTGTTTCTTGGTATCAAAGTGTGACTAGTTTTTAGTTCCCATTTGATCAGTTAAGTGTTTTAACACTCTCTCCTTATTGTGTTGTTGTGTTGTAAGTGACCATCTCTTATTCGATCATGCATTTAATTAGATATTCATCATTTTAAGGTAGATATTATGGAATATATGATGTGTTTTTCATATAATTTTTATGTATAATTTGAAGTACATCACTGTTGCTACTCACCGGTGGGTGAGGGAGATGGAGGTTGTGCTGGATATCAGCGAGTGCTAAGAAGATCAGAAGGTGAAGTTTGCCACTCATTCATTTGTGGACTCGGATATGTGTTGGTGGACAATATTTTTTAGGCCAAGGGTATAGGGAGATTGGTAGGATGAGGTGGGCAGAGCTGAAGAAATTAGTGATCAAAGAGTTATGTCCTCAGTGAGAGGTCGAGTAGGTTTAGAGAGAATTCCTATAGCTAGAGGTAGGAACCATGACACATCAGAAGTACACTACCAAGTTCAACGAGATGGCATGGCTGGTGTTGGATCAGGTGACGCATGTGTCATAAAAGATCAAAAGATACATTCAGGGCTTGTCAGCGGATATTCGCAGGAACATGATTGTCACCTGGCCGAGTACGTTTAGTTCAGTAGTTAATCTATATGATGAAAGGGAGATGGTGGTGGCTAAGGTGAGTAAGAAGGGTGGTGGAGACCAAAATTGGAATGGAAAGCGGTTTCGACGTGGCGGGGCTGCTCCAAACAACAAAGTTGCGAGGGTGGATGACCGACGTGTGGTCACACCCGATGTGGGGTTGAAAAGGTGTAGTAAGTGTGGAAAAGAGCATGTTGCTAAGTGTAGATTAGGATCTAATGTCTGTTTCCAGTGTGGGAGGACAAAACATGTGGCGTAGAACTACGGGGTAAGGAGGTGTTATAACTGTGGCGAGGAGGGCCACATGAGCTCGGACTGCAAGAGGCCAAGGGCTGAGAGTTCTGGAGCAGGGAAAAATGTTGGGACCGAAGGTTAGAAGGCGAATGCTAGGGCCTTCATGATGACTTAGGAAGAGGCTTGGATGGAACCCTATGTTGTGTCAGGTATGTTTCTAGTAAAACAATCTCTAGCTTCTGTGTTATTTGATTCTAGTGCTAGTAAGAGTTTGATTTCGCCTACTTTGGTGCTAATTTAGCTGTTAGTAGTAGAAGCATTGACAAGCCCTTCATTGTAGAAACTTCTATAGGTAAGTCTACCAAGATTGTTGACCTGATAGAAGGTTGTGATATAAAACTAGAAGGTCATAAGTTTCCTGCTAGACTGTTTGTGATAACCTTACGTGGGTTCGATGTAATCCTAGGAATGGATTGGTTGGCGGATTACGAGGCGAACATTACGTGTCACAAGAAAATGATTAGATTGACAGTGCTCGACAGAAGTTCAATGACAATCTATGGTGATCATGTTATAATGATTCCGAAAGTGATTTCGGTGGAGGTGGCGGGAAAGTGTATGAGGCTTGGATGTAGTGGATATTTGGCCTACATTAAGGATGTAGATACGCCAACACCACAATTATCCGATGTACCATTGTGTGTGAGTTCCCAGGCGTGTTCCAAGAAGATTTACTTGGTGTGCCACCGGACTACGAGATCGAGTTCTTGATTGACTTGATACTCGGTGCTCAGCTTGTTGCTATAGCTCTATATCGGTTAGTCCCTCAGAGATGAAGGAATTGATGGAGCAACTGAAAGATTTACTTGATAAGGGATTCATTAGACCGAGTATCTCTCCTTGGGATTCTCTTGTCTTATTCATGAAGAAGAAGGACGGTAGTATGAGGATTGTATCAACTACCATGAGAAGCTATATGGTTAGCTGAGTTCTTAGATAACAACAGTTATCATGCTAGTGTTGGTGTTCTCCCTTATGAGATGCTATACGGTCGAAGATGTAGAACACCCATTTGTTGGGGTGATATTGGACAGAAGGAGTTAGGAAGTATAGAGGTAATCGAGGCTATAACTAAATCTTGAAAAGATCAAAGCCTTCATGAAGGTAGCCAAGGATAGGCAGAATTCGTATGCCGATACGAGGCGAAGACCAACTGAGTTCCAGGTGGGTGATAGATTTATGTTGAAAGTCTCGCCTTGGAAGGTATCATTCGGTTCATGAAGCGGGGCAAGTTGAGCCCAAGGTACATAGGGCCTTTCTGAATTATCGCGCAAGTAGGAAAGGTGGCCTATAAATGCCCACAACCCATGCCCCCAAATAGTTCCCATGCGCCTAGGATTAGACTGAATTTGACTAAGTGTCCATGCGCCCGGGTACTCAAGCGATTGCATAGTGCCCATGTGCCTGGAGTGTAACATTTTGACATTTTTATAGACCGAAAGAAGGAATAAAAGCGAAGAAAGAGAAAGAAATGCAATAATACCCAAGTAGAGGGGTTAAATATGTAAAAGGTACAAAATTAATTATTAATTTGTACAAACATAGCATGGTCGCCCATGCCATGCCACTTTTCACCTTTTTGAGTCCGGTTTTAGAGAGAAAAAGTTGTGAAGCTCTCGAATATTGTAAGAAGAACAAGAAGAACTTCGAATTCAGTTAAGAATTCTTGGTTTTTAGATGTTTTGACCACCCTATGCCTCGGTTGTTTGATTGTGTGCGTTTGGTTTTGTGTTTTGGTGGGTTTTAGGTGTTTGAGCTTTTAGCAAATGGGTTTTGAAGAAAGTCATACCCAAAGGCTTCTAAAGAGAGTTCTCGAACCCCCTTTTTACATGTTTTAACTGATTTTGGGGCTGGAAATACATATTTAAACATTATTATTTTAATGGGTATTGCACCCGTATGTTATGTGTGTATGTTTGCAGGTGGGGTATGATTTTGGGTATTTATGATGTATGATGATTATGTATATTATGTATGATGTGTTTCCTTATGTTTCTTATTACGTATGATGACGTGACTTTACATAGTGTGATTATGGTAATGAACGTAAAATATTATCTTAACGAAGTGAAAGATTTAAGATAATGAAAGTGGAACATAATGAACGAATGAAAAGTCTTACAAGCAAATGAAAGGAGGTTCACAACTCATTAAGAGTTGTTAGCTCAACTATGTGTTTACAACATGTGATATTGGCTAACCCTTAAGAGTTCACACACAGGGGGAGTTAGTCAATGGGACTACTATACGTGCGATATGGGGTCCTAGTAGCTTAACCCTAGATGATATGGGTTTGCGCTTAGGAGGGGGTTAGGCATACGACAGGACCTAAATAGAAGTAAAAAGATAATAAATGTACGAAAAGTGCGATAAATACGAAATGTGTGAAACGTGCGAAACGTACGAAACGAACGGTGATGAATATATTAATTATTACCATGCTCTACGTATGATGTGTGATCATGTGCGATAGTAATGAAAATGTTTTAACGAATAAAAGGTAACAAAATATTTTTGTAATAGTAGAACTCACTCAGCAACGCTGACTTTTATGTGTTTCCATTGGTAGGTAAATGTTGCTGAGGATGGCACGAGGTGACTACTTGGCTTGTTTGGGGTGGCATCCATTTTATGTTGCAATAATTTTTTTCGCATTATAATGCGAACGAATGATATTTTTGTAATTAATGTTGTATTATTTTGCAAAATCGATTATTTAAATTATATGAAATGGTTTTGAGTATTCCACTGCAATGTTTTATTACTGATAAAGTTAAATGTATGTTTTTGAGTATTCCGCTGCAAAGTTTGAGAAGCCTAATTGTTGGGTCATGCGCCCAAATAGTGCCTATGTGCCTAAGGGTTCTCATGCGCTTGCATAGTGCTCATGCTCCTAAAGCCTTAGATTATTTTCTAAATTTTGGGAAAAGTAAAGTGTTAGGTCTTGACTTGGGATGTTCCCGACGGTGATGTAAGGTAGGGGTCTATTTATAGACTTCTGCCAAACATATGGCCAAACATATGGAATCTTTGTCGCTTGTCCTGGTACTGGTGCCAGGCTATGTGCGTTATGATAGGGGTCTATTTATAGACTTTTGCCTAGTACCCGCATCATGCCTCTGTTTCGGGTATAGTATATGACAAGGGTCAAAATTAAAGTAAAGAATAATGATCAATGCACTTGCCCCAATACTGGTGCCAGACCATGTGCTTTATGATAGGGGTCTATTTATAGACATCGGCCCAGTACCCGCTTCATGCTTCCGTTTGGGGTATCCTATATGGCATCGAAGGATAATACCGAATGATGAACTATAAAAGATAATAATATTATTTTATATTTGCATGTACGATGTATGATCACATGTGAACGTAAAGGAACGGTTTTAAACGGAAGTAAAAGTATTTTATTTTATAAAACTAGAACTCACTCAACAATGTTGAATTTTATGTGTTCCAGTTGGCAGGATAGTCTCATGGCAATGCAAGAAACAATCATGTCTATCTGTATAAACTGCTGAAGTTGGATATATTATGGCTGCAATTTGTTGTGCTCAAATTCTTTGGATTCAAAATCAAATGCAAGAATATGGATTCATCTTCAAATAGACTCCCATCCGGATAGAAAACAACTATGATATCTCTATTACATAGAATCCTATGCAACACTCAAGGACAAAACATATCAATATAAGGTATCATTTGATTAGAGATAATTTTAAGAAGGGATTAATCAAACTAGTCAAAGTTAACACAAATGAACAATATGTTGACATATTCAGTAAAGCTTTAGATGAAGAGAGATTCAAATATCTTGTTGTATCTCGGCCAACTTCATCTTCTAATCCATAGAGATGAGGTAAAGGATGAACCCACTGAGACAACATAACCTAGACCTAGAGTTGTATCTCGGCCAACTTCATCTTCTAATCCATAGAAGGATCTTACTCCCTCTCCTTCTGAACCTGTGAGAGACGAGGACCCAACTAAGAAAGACACAACAGAACAATTTGGTACTCAAGGCCAGTCTTCTTAGTTAAATACTTCAAAGAGGAAGAAAAGGATGGCCATGAAAAGTGTTTGCAAGAAGAATAAGTAAAAGGCATCCACCTTCACATCTCAAGATGAGTCAGAGCATCCTAAGCAAGTGCAACAAGACGCTGCTCAACTAACTCCCACTCAAGCATACCCACTTTCAACTGGAAGACCCATCCTGTCTTGGACCTTTGCTGCAAATCCAGACATATGGTATGTCACTAGAGGTCAAAGGGGTCAAGATGTCTATTTCTGGCAAGACATACTTGATCTTCCTTTACATGATCTCTATGACATAAGAAGGTATTATGAGACTCTGAGGGATCCTAACCAATTAATGAAGAAAGAAATGATTTTGATCCTAATAAGGACTGTCAATATATGACTAACCTTCTTTGTTTTAGTAGCATCAGCCTAGTGGGAGTTTCTAAAGTTATATTAGAAAGGATGATGTAACCAAAATAGCCAAAGAGCTTCCAGGATGCATGCACTAATGTACGAGGTAGAAGTTACTTTGGAAGTTTTACACTCTTCATAGAAAATATTCTAAGTGTAAAATCCTCCAAAGTCAAAGACCAAATATTCCGAATCCAAAGAAGATGTCTTCTGAAGCTTCAAAGACAAAGTCTTTCAAAGCCAATGAAGTGAAGACTGATTTCTTTCAAAGACACAAAAGACATGCTTTCTCTAATCAACTTTTGTATAAAGCTGACCAAATTTCCGTTGCAACTCTGAAGACTCACCAACTTGTATAAGTTGATGAAAAGGTCCATGCTTTTGAACTATAGAATATGGTCTAGAGTCTGTAATTTTCTAATTTGTACTTTTTATCCTTCTTCTAACACATTAGGATATGAGCTATGCCATGTCATAGTCACTAGTCAAAAGGCAATCTGCTTTTTGACTTTACATTGATCTTGTTGTCTAGATTAGTGTTTCCAGCTGGCCTTTAAAGTATGGCTGGTTGTAGGATGTGGTATAAAGTATCTCAGGTTCTTGTATTTCCTTTAATTCTTTGTAACACTTGTAAAAGAACTTTAGAGCAATATACATCATTCTTGAAAACCATATTCATCTGTTCTTGTTCTTAGTTCTATCCTTGTTTACATGTGTTCTTAGTATCTTCTACATAAATCTGGTTCCCTATTTGATTTGTTAAGTGTTCTAAGATTCTCCACATAATGAGACTGATTGTATTGACCATCCCTTAACCGGTCATCCATGAATATATAGGCAACAAAAAAACTAAAATTCACGATTTGCCTTCAGAAAGCACTTCATTAATTTTTGAGTCATTAGCTTGACTTGACCCTACATTAGTTGTCCTAGGGGTGGACATCCATGACCTTTAACTCCTCATCTATCGGGCCTTCAATGTAATGTTTTAACTGATGATCATTGCCCTTGAAAACCCTCTCGTCTTGATGTTCAATTTCAACAATAACATACGAATATATATGCTTCACAAAGTAAGGACCCGTCCATCGAGATTTGAATTTTCCTAGAAACAAATAAATCCTTGAATTTTAAAGCAAGACATGCTCTCTATTTGGAATTGTTTGTTATCCTTCAAGTGGTTATTGTGTAATTGTCTCGTTCGTTACATCTGGATTCGTGAGTTCTCGTAAGCTCGATTTCGCAACTCCTTAAGCTCTTGAACATGTAACCATTTTTTTCAATTGTAAATCTCAAATTAAGATTCATTATTTTTAAAGCCCAATATGCTTTGTGCTCAAGTTCAACTAGTAGATGACAAGCTTTTTTGTAAACTAACTTAAACGGTCTTTGTGCCGATTGGTGTTTTGTAAGCAATACGAAAAGCCCATAAGGAATCATCTAATTTTCTGGCCAAAATTTTTGATTTTGCCCTACTGCTCATTTTAGAATTAGTTTAAGGCCTAGATCAATAACTTCCACTTGTCCACTTTTTTTGGATGATCTAAGGTTGAAAATCTACGGTGAACACCATGGTGTGCTAAGGCTTTTTCAAGTAAAGAATTACAAAAATAAGTGCCTCAGTCACTATTTAAGGCCTTGGGGGCTCCAAACCATGTGA
Organism: Flaveria trinervia; assembly: GCA_025506515.1. Lineage (NCBI taxonomy): Eukaryota > Viridiplantae > Streptophyta > Magnoliopsida > Asterales > Asteraceae > Flaveria > Flaveria trinervia. The sequence goes on along the minus strand of CM046451.1, from coordinate 32,647,221 downwards.
AAAGTTTCTAAATAATTTCATGATAGCCCTAGCATCATTTTTGGCAAAGCTCATGCTTCTGCCCACTTTGATTCATATTCTACAGGAACTAAGATGTAATCGTGCACTCATAAAGATGGAAATGGTCTCATGTATTTTTGGGCATCTCATCACAGGATGAAATGTTACTTGCTCATTGGCAAGCATCACATGCTGTAACTAATGAATGTGCATCCTTAAAGTTGGTGGGGCAATAAAATCCAAAGTCATAAACCTTTTTGGTGGTGTAGTTTGCTCCATGATGTTAACCAGTGGGGCCGTCATGATAGTGACAAATAATGTTTATTCACTCACTCCTATGCACACACATTGTCACCACTTGATCTACACATACCTTTGGACATATGCGGGTCTTCCCAAAAGTAATGCTTTAGTTCAATAAAGAACTTCTTTTTCTGTTGGTAGGTGAGGACCCCGCTCGCAAGGTAGTTTGCAAAATCAACTAACCAAGGGTGATCATCAATATATTGAACCTATAAAAGAAACTCTTATGAAAAATTATCATTTATATTGGATTCCTAGAGTTTTTCTAAATACATATTCTCGAGACCAGAAAGATGGTCAGCTATGACATTCTCATCTCTCATTTTGACATCTATCTATATATCAAACTCTTATAGAAGCAAAATCTATCAAATCAATCTCGGTTTTTGCATCTTGTTTTCCAAAAAGGTACCTGAGTGCTGGGTGATAAGTATAAACAACAGTTTTTGATAAAACAAGGCAAAACAAAATTTATCAAAAGAAGAAACCATAATAAGCAACTCTTTTTTGATGGTTGTGTAGTTCGGTTGAGCATCATTGAGAGTCTTTCTTGGATAGTATATTAGATGAAAATTATTTTCCTTCCTTTGCCTAAACCGCTCCAACTACATAGTCACTAGCATCACACATTAGTTTAAATATGAGATGCTAATTTGGGGCTACCATAATGTGTGCATTTATCAATTGTTCTTTTAAAAATTTGAATGAAACTACAAATTCATCATTGAAAACAAAGTCACATCTTTTTCAACAAGTTGGGTCACAGATCTTGTAGTTTTTGTGAAATCTTTAATAAAATGTCTATAAAAACCAACATGACCAAAGAAACTTCTTATTGCTTTATCCAAGTCGCGTGGTGTTAATTTTTGAAATGGTTTCAACATTTTCCCTATTTACCTCTATCTCCATATTAGAAATCTTATGCCCAACGACAATGCCTTCTTTCACCATGAAGTGGTATTTCTCCAATTCAAAACAAGATTTGATTCCTCAAAAATCTCGAGAGATTTATTTCCAAGTTATTTAAACATTAATCAAATAAATTCCCAATTACCAAGAAGTCATTCATGAATACTTCCTTCGAGTCTTCAATCATGTCATAAAATATGGCAACCACGCATCATTGGAATGTAGTTGGTACATTACACAATCCAAATGGCATCCTTCTATATGAAAAAGTACCATAAGGACATGTGAATATCATCTTTTCTTGATCTTTAGGTGCAATTGGAATCTAATAATATGCTAATAAACCATCAAAGATGTCACACCCTCAAAATCCACTTGCGGAGTTTTACCGCGAGGCGTGTGAACAAACCAGGATCACAGTCAATAGTTAGTCAGAACGACTGTATATGCCATAATTTAAATAAAATCAACCAAAGTACAAACTTTAAACCGTGCGGAAGCGTTTTGTAAAACAACCCAAAGAAATAAAAATGTATACTATGGCAAAACATGTGCCAACCCAAAAGAGTAAACATTAATCATTAAAATGCTAAAAATGTCTTGAAGACCGAATCTTAGAATGCAAGTGAACCATGTAGTGCTCCTATGGCAAGCAAGCTAATGACTTGAGAATAGCATACTAAAATGTCAACACAATGGTTGGTGAGTTCAAGAGATATTCAAACATAAACAGATTAATAATAGAGATATAAAAGTAGTGCATTGTAACAGATAGCTAGTCCATTAACAATAAATATTATTTCATAGTGATTTCGCAATTGAAGCTGACTGTGTTACGTTGTTACCTCCTCTCACGACTTACCAGGTCGTGACAATGTTCAATAGGACAAATTGCACCCAGCTGACCTCGAGTCACACAAGTGGGGCTCGTCAGACCCAGTAGTACTACCCAAATTTCCCCGCTATTCAATATTAACAATTCGAAAGTGTGAGGACTTTTCCATGATATCAACACTATATAATATCATACACAACTTGAATATATAAAGCGTTTGTGATTTACCAGTATGCTATCTCCCCCAAAAGATATTAAATAAAGAGTGGGGCATGAACTCACCTCATACGCGTGATAGACACTTAGGTTTTACTTGACAAACATAATGGACAGACAACCTTCAGTGGTTACCTAGATCATATAAGCACGTTAGTACATGTAAGCAAAGAACATGTGAAACCCTAAGTACACTACAACCAATGACTCAAGATTTCAGACAAAACAGACATGTTTGACCCAGTTGACCCGTTTGACCCGTTGGTGACTTTATGTGTTGTAAACCATTCAAGTAATCATACACATATATCATACATAGTTAACATTCAAATAGATCATGTGTATGCTATATTAACCAGGTGTATCACTTAGATCATCATACAGCCAAGTATCATACAAGTCATGCGAATCCAGAACATTAACATATCCACTAGTTATAACACAACTAATATGCCACATAGAGATCAAATCACGCACCACATGCCATGTGAAGCCACTCACGACTTCACATCCTAAACCCTGCCAATCCTACCAAGTAGGGGCCTCAGATTCACACGCGTGTATGATGATCATAATCATAATCATTAACCATGTTCATTGCATTCAACAAACATCCTAACAATTCATTTCCAGTCCCAAACATGATGTCCTAAAAACTAATCAACATCAACATCATACATGATCATCAAAGTCCAAACATCACCCATGATTATCCAAGCATCCCATACAACTAATTTAATATGTTCTATCACATTAGAATTCATCCGTGAACTTACTAGCATGTTCCTAACATCCCAAACATGTTCAAACTATCATCTATCAAACTTTGTGCAAATAAAGTTTCCCTTTTAGGAAAGCACATCCCAAAATCTTTCAAACATCCAATGCTTCATGAATTCTTAATAATATACCAATTCAGGTTCATATCAACATCTAAGCATGATCAACAACATCCAAACATCATAACTCATCAATACCTATCCTAAAAAGTTACTATCTTTAGTAATATATGAACTATAACATGTGTTCTGAATTCCCAATGATCACAACAACAATCTAACATCTAATCATCACCATGAACACATCATAACATCAATTCATCAATAATTCAACATTACATGCAAAATAAAGTTACTATTATTAGTAAGCTATGAACATCAACATCAATTCTTCAATTTATTGTAAAGTCAATGTAACCTAGCATTTATACAACCTATTAATCATCAAACATTCATCAAACAATCATCATTCATCCATTATCCTACCAATTTTCGAATCAGGGTTTGCTTCCAATCAAAGTCCATGATTAAACCACTAAAAACATACAATTCATACATAATCAACGTTAAACAACATGTATTCAATCCAACTAACATACTAACATCATCAAACAACATCAAATTCGACCCTATGATGATACAAAATCGAATTAGGGTTCAGCCCTAACAAGAAAACCATAAAACACAAAAACTAACCTTGATTCTTGCCAAGAACACGATTTTGATGTGTTAACTTGTTTTATGGCTGAAACCGAATCACAATCGCAAGGATTTGCTTGTTCTTGGCTGATTTTGAAGTGGAGAGGGGTGAGAGGAGTGTTTGCGGCCGATGGGAGGGTTTCTAGGGTTTGGGATTGTTTTGTTTAGTTTTAATTGACATATTTACCCTTTAAGCCCTTGTAATTTGTATTTTATAAAAAACTAGGCTTTAAACTCTTTATAAAGTGTTTTTAACTTAACAATATAAGGATACAAACTAATGAAAATCATTATATATTTTATCTTATAAAAACACAAGACTGACGAATAAATAGGCACGTTTCCTCGTTACGCGATTAATTTTCTAATTAACATTTTAAAACATGCAAACACATAAACATAACACGATAATCACATAATTAATTAGATCTCATTAATTTAACATTATTCATTATTATTAGGTCACCAACGTTAAATAACAACTAGTGTGTATTCACGACACGTGTATGCAAGACTTAACGGAACTAACGGAGTTGGTAACGGAAATTTACCGGATGTCACATTATCCCCATGTTGAAAGAATTTTCGTCCCGAAAATTGCGTTACATGGTGAGAGTGTTCCATCACTGGTCTACTGCATTGGCACACAGAAATCGAAATCGAGTGAGTTTTGGATGAGTTGTCACATCATCCCCTGTTGAAAGAAACTTCGTCCCGAAATTTAAATCAATACCTCATCTGCTGGCATCATCTTTTCGAATAGTTGAGGGTACTTAAGCTTCATTTGATCTTCTCGTTCCCATGTGAATTCCGGTCCACGTCGCGAATTCCAACAGATTTTGACAATGGGTATCTTGCTTTGCTTAAGTGTTTTCACCTCATGGTCCATCACCTCAAACGGTTCTTCAATAACACGCAATTGTTCATCCACTTGAATTTCTTCTAGTGGTACGACCATTGTTTCATCAGTTATGCACTTCTTCAGGTTTGACACGTGAAAACATCATGGATTCCACTTAGCGAATCAGGTAGGGCTAGTCGATAGGCTACTGGACCTATTCTTTCCACTATTTCAAATGGTCCAACGTACCTCGGATTTAGTTTCCCTCGTTTACCAAACCGAACTACGCCTTTCCATGGTGAGAGACTTTCAACAAAACCTTGTCACCAACCTGAAATTCTAAAGGTTTCCGTCTCTTGTCAGCATAACTCTTTTGTCTATCTCGTGCTGCAGCCATACGGTTTCGTATCTGTACAATCTTCTCAGTTGTCTCATGAATTAACTCGGGACCTGTTAGCTGACTATCACCAATTTCTGCCCAGCAAACTGGTGATCAACATTTTCTCCCATACAGTGCCTCGAAAGGTGCTGTCTGTATATTAGTATGATAACTGTTGTTCCCGAAGTCAATCACACAAGGACGTAGCATATCCTCCAACGTTTGTATGGTACGCTCATTCTAGCCATCTGTCTGTGGGTCATATGCAGTACTCATATCCAATCGTGTACTCAAAGATTTCTGCAATGATTCCAGAAATGTGACGTGAAACGAGCATCGCGGTCGGAAATAATTGAGATCGGTACACCGTGTCTCGAAACAATCTCTTAAGGTACAGTCAAGTTAATTTCTCCATCTTATCCATTTCCTTAATTGCAAGGAAATAAGCAGACTTTGTCAATCGATCCACAATAACCCGTATGGAGTCACAACCAGTACTAGTCCGGGGTAACTTAGTAATAAAATCCATGGAGATTTGTTCCTATTTCCACATTGGTATCTCAGGTTGTTGTAACAGTCCGGATGGTTTTTGATATTCCACTTTTACTTTCGAGTAGGTCAAACACTTGCTCACATACGTAGCTACATCCGCTTTCATGTTAGGCCACCAATAGTGCGCCTTTAGGTCATGATACATCTTGTCGGATCCAGGATGTATAGAATACTTAGATTTGTGTGCCTCGCTCATAACTAAATCTCTCAGATTTCCATAAACAGACACCCAAAGTCTATTCATGAAATACCGAATTCCATCCTCTTTCACCACTAGCTGTTTATCCATTCCCCTTAATGACTCAGAATCAACATTTTCTGCTTTTAAAGCTTCTATCTGCACCTCCTTAACTCGTTTGGGCAGTTGGGTACTGATAGTAAGTTGTAAAGCTCGCACCCGTCGGGGTTTAGCTGTTTCCTTCCTACTTAGGGCATCGACAACTACGTTCGCCTTTCCAGGATGGTACTTAATAGCGCAATCATAATCATTTAGTAGTTCCACCCAACGTCGTTGCCTCATATTCAACTCTTTTTGCTCGAAGATGTGTTGAAGACTCTTGTGATCGGTGTAGATAGTGCACTTGGTACCGTAGAAGTAATGTCTCCAGATCTTTAAGGCAAAAACCACTGCACCCAATTCTAAGTCATGGGTGGTATAGTTCTTCTCATGAACCTTTAGTTGTCTCGAGGCGTAGGCTATCACTTATCTCGTTGCATCAAGACACAACCCAATCCTTGAATGGATGCATCGCAATACACCACAAAGTCATCCGTTCCCTCTGGTAATGCTAATATTGGGGCAGTAAGAGCTTTGTTTTAATAATTGAAAAGCTGATTCTTGACTTTCACTCCATTTGTATGTCGTTCCTTTGTGGGTCAAGGCAGTGAGAGGTTGTGCGATCTTAGAAAATCCTTCTATGAATCGTCGGTAATATCCTGCTAATCCCAGAAATTGTCTTATCTCGCTCGGTGTTTTGGTGTAGTCCAATTCTTTATCGCCTCAATTTTGGAACGATCAATGTATCCCTTTGTCATTAACAATATGACCTAGGAATTGCACTTCTCTTATCCAAAAGTCACACTTTGAGAATTTAGCATACAGCTGCTCATTTTTCAATAGTTCCAAGATCATTCATAAGTGCTCCTCATGCTCCTCCTTGGTCCTATAATATATCAGTATATCATCGATGAACACAATGACAAACTGATCAAGATAAGGTTTGCACACGCGGTTCATGAGGTCCATGAACACAGCAGGTGCATTGGTCAACCCAAAAGGCATGACCAAGAACTCATAGTGACCATAACGAGTACGAAACGCAGTCTTGGGAACGTCTTCTTCTCGAACTCGAAGTTGATGATAACCAGATCTCAAGTCAATCTTCGAATAATAGCTTGATCCTTGAAGCTGATCGAACAAGTCGGCAATACGAGGTAAAGGGTATCGGTTCTTGATTGTTACTTTGTTTAACTCTATAATCGATGCACATCCGGAATGTGCCATCCTTCTTCTTAACAAAAAGAATAGGAGCACCCCAAGGTGATGTGCTAGGTTGAATAAAACCCTTATCCAAAAGCTCTTGAAGTTGTGATGACAACTCTTTAGGTCGTTTGGTGCCAATCGATAAGGTGCCCTAGCAATCGGAGCTGCGCAGGGAGTCAACTCAATCTGGAATTCCACCTGGCGGTGAGGTGGTAATCCAGGAAGATACTCTGGAAACACCTCCGGAAAATCACGTACTATGGGAATATCCTCCATTCTCTTTTCTTCTGCCTGCTTATCGGTTACAAGTGCTAGAATAGCCACACGAACTTTTCGTAATAACTTTTGAGCTTTCATGTATGAGATGATGCCTATCATAGCACCACTCCTATCACCTCTGACGGTAAGGATTTTGTCATCAACAGGGATTCGTATGATCTTCTCATGACATACGACTTCTGCTTGCTTGCTAGAGAGCCAATCCATGCCTATCACAACATCAAAACTCCCCAACGTAACATGCATAAGATCTAGAGCGAAAGTATGACCAGCAAGTTCTATCTTACAGTCTTTAAGGATATGTGTTACATGGATTTGTGTACCGTCGGCTAATTCCACAGTGTATTTAGATTCTAAAGCAGAGGGTATATCACTTGAAAGACTACAGAACTTTAAGGACACAAAACTCCTATTGGCTCTAGTATCAAATAGTACCGTAGCAAAAAACCCTTAATAGAGAATCTACCAGTAACAGTTGTGGGATCATTTAGAGCCTCACCTGAGCCAATGACGAAGGCTCTCCCCATGGCTCCATCTTTATTGCTCCATTACCAACCATTTCCACCGTTGTTGTTATTACCGTTGTTGTTGTTGTTACCGTGGTTGTTGGTGTGTTGTTGTTGTTGTTGCCATTACCGTTTCTCCTTAGTTATGGGCAGTTCCGCCTATAATGCCCTTCCTTCCACATTCAAAAAACCCTGGGAGTTTCTTGAGGTTGTTGTGGCCTCTTCACGAGCTCACCACGACAATCCTTAGCAGCGTGTCCAATTTTTCCACAACGTTGACACTTGAAGCTATCACACCTTCCACATGATGGTAATTACACCGAGTGCACTTCGGAAGTCTACCACCATAAGCACTGGGTCCTTGATTATTTGTAGGTGTTTGTTGGAGTTACGGCTATTGTCGAACCTCCGTTGCTACTGAACGGCTGTTGTTGCGTTGAGGTGAGGTTGACCGCTAGAAGATGATGATGCTTTGGTGTTGTTGGCATTATCCCACTTTCTTTTGTTGTCGGGCACGCTTGCCACAGCGTTCCGTTTGGGTAGACGTCCTTGCTCAACGGCTTGGTCGGTTAGCCTGTGAGCTAGCTAGATGGCTTGCTGAATTGTGGCTGGGTTGGAAGCAGTTACCATTTTTGGATTTCGGTACCAATCCCCGTATGTATTGCTCTACCTTTTATGCACCTCATTCACCATTCCCGGGCACAAAGTTGCTAATTCATGGGTTCTGGTGGTGTAAGCCTCGATTTCCGAGCACTGCATCTTCAATTGCCAGAACTCCATCTCTAATTTCTGCACTTCATTGCGAGGACAGTACTCTCAATCATCATTGCTTTGAACTCTTCCCATGGAAGTCCATTCGCCATCGCTTGTCCTAGCATCTAGACTTGCACGTTCCACCAAGACAGAGCAGCACCCTCCAAAGTCCGGTGGCATACTTCACTTGGTGGACAGTTACATTTGGAGAAGACAGACTCAGTCTTCTCGAACCATCGTACAAGCCCTACAACACCCTATGTACCGCTGTAGGTGTGTGGCTTACAGTCCATAAAGGACTTGTAGGTACACACTGGTGGTCCTGTTTTAACATAACACACATTAATCAGACATCCCATACAGTTATGAAGGATATCCGATTTATCTTTCTATCATTGTTGACCTGTTGGCTGACCCGCGTGGGTAGCAGCCACTGCCACCTGAACATGCTCATTAATTAGAGCAGCTAATTCTGCGGGAGTCATGTTAATAGCACCACCACCCTGTTCTCTGGTGCCACGTCCTCGTCCGGTCCATGACACGTTCACGTCCATGTCCACGGTATCCATTCTTTTCACTTTACATTCACAATACAATAATGAGTAATATCAAACACATTTAACTCATTGAAGCACAGTAAACAGTAAATAAAAGAAATAATGAATCATCACACCACAACATTCATAACAAAAATAATAACCCAGTAAATAAATTGTAATGAGTCATAATGTATTTATCAATGTCAAAATTTAAGTTTGTCATTCGTGTGGGGAACAACCCTTCCCACATAGGTTTCAAAAAGAAAACACTACGTAGTCTACGTCATATAAAGAAGTCAATCGACAACATCTGACCCATCACTGTCATCCTCATCTCCTCCGGTTCCTCCTCCTCGGGTCCTCCTCGGGATCCTCATCCTCAGGGTCTGCTGCAGGAGCATGAGCTATAGCAATCTGAAGTGCCGCTAGTTGAGCTTCTAAAATGGCAATCCTATTATCGGCTACGACATCCCGCTGTTCACGAGCAGTCACGCGCCTTGGAGTGCCATGAGACCATCTTGCATATGGTGACACCCGTTTAGGGTCTTCCCATGTTGTTCCTCGAGTCATCCAGTTGATGTCTCAGTTTGTACACCTCTTGCTGCAGTGTACACATATCACCCGTGAGCCGCCTGACTCGATGTTGCTCAGTGTCCAGTGCAGCCACTAGTGCAACAATCAGTTGCTCGTTGGACTGCACCGTCGTGGGAGTGATGGCATTGGTCGGTCGGCATTGTTCCTAGTCTTGGGTCTCGGGACAAGTACGCGCTCCCTAAACATAATATGATCAACGAATCTAGGATAGAAACGCCAGTCTCGTGGAGGGTAACGCTTCATCAATGCAAAGGGTGATCCCAGTCAATCCTCTCGAGGATAAGCCAGTCGGGGCCAATCGAATCCATCATCAGGTACATGTGTGGGAGGTGGGGATTCAGATCATGAAGGTGATTCAGTTCATTTACCCGGAGCTCTCGATGATGATGCCATGCTGCAGAGAGTGTGACGTGTATGCCAATGAGTATACAGTAGATGAGAATAAGGCACAGGTAACTAATTAACTGTGTGTGGTTATAGTCTAGTGTGTATGCAACCTAGTTCCCTATAACCAATGGCTCTGATACCAATCTGTCACACCCTCAAAATCCACTTGCGGAGTTTTACCGCGAGGCTTGTGAACAAACCAGGATCACAGTCAATAGTTACTCAGAACGACTCTATATGCCATAATTAAAAAATCAAACAAAGAACAAACTTTAACCCGTGCGGAAGCGTTTTGTAAAACAACCCAAAGAAATAAAAATGTATACTATGGCAAAACATGTGCCAACCCAAAAGAGTAAACATTAATCATTAAAATGCTAAAAATGTCTTGAAGATCGAATCTTAGAATGCAAGTGAACCATGTACTGCTCCTATGGAAGCAAGCTAATGACCTGAGAATAGCATACTAAAATGTCAACACAATGGTTGGTGAGTTCAAGAGATATTCAAACATAAACAGTTTAATAATAGGGATATAAAAGTAGTGCATTGTAACAGTTAGCTAGTCCATTAACAATAAATATTATTTCATAGTGATTTCGCAATTGAAGCTAACTGTGTAACGTTGTTGCCTCTTGTCACGACTTACCAGGTCGTGCCAATGTTCAATAGGAAAATTGCACCTGGTTGACCTTGAGTCACACAAGTGGGGCTCGTCAGACTAGTAGTACTACCCAAATTTCCCCGCTATTCAATATTAACAATTCGAAAGTGTGAGGACTTTTCCATGATATCAACACTATATAATATTATACACAACTTGAATATATAAAGTGTTTGTGATTTACCAGTATTCTATCTCCCCCAAAAGAGATTAAATAAAGAGTGGGGCATAAACTCACCTGATACGCGTGATAGACACTTAGGTTTTACTTGACAAACAGAATGGACAGACAACCTTCAATGGTTAGCTAGATCATATAAGCACGTGAGTACGTGTAAGAAAAGAACATGTGAAACCCTAAGTACACTACAACCAAGGACTCAAGATTTCAGACAAAACAGACATGTTTGACCCAGTTGACCCGTTTGACCTGTTGGTGACTTTATGTGTTGTAAACCATTCAAGTAATCATACACATATATCATACATAGTTAACATTCAAATAGATCATATGTATGCTATATTAACCAGGAGTATCACTTAGATCATCATACAACCAAGTATCATACAAGTCATGCGAATCCAGAACATTAACATATCCACTAGTTATAACAAAACTAATATGCCACACAGAGATCAAATCACGCACCACATGCCATGTGAAGCCACTCACGACTTCACATCCTAACCCTGCCAATCCTACCAAGTAGGGGCCTCAGATTCACACGCGTGTATGATGATCATAATCATAATCATTAACCATGTTCATTGCATTCAACAAACATCCTAACAATTCATTTCCAGTCCCAAACATGATGTCCTAAAACTAATCAACATCAACATCATACATGATCATCAAAGTCCAAACATCACCCATGATTATCCAAGCATCCCATACAACTAAGTTAACATGTTCTATCACATTAGAATTCATCCGTGAACTTACTAACATGCTCCTAACATCCCAAACATGTTCAAACTATCATCTATCAAACTTTGTGCAAATAAAGTTTCCCTTTTAGGAAAGCACATCCCAAAATCTATCAAACATCCAATGCATTCATGATTTCTTTAATAATATACCAATTCAAGTTCATATCAACATCTAAGCATGATCAACAACGTCCAAACATCATAACTCATCAATTCCTATCCTAAAAAGTTACTATCTTTAGTAATGTATGAACTATAACATGTGTTCTTGAATTCCCAATGATCACAACAACAATCTAACATCTAATCATCACCATGAACACATCCATAACATGAATTCATCAATAATTCACATTACATGCAAAATAAAGTTACTATTATTAGTAAGCTATGAACATCAACATCAATTCATCAATTTCTTGCAAATTCAATGTAACCTAGCATTCATACAACCTATAATCATCAAACATTCATAAAATAATCATCATTCATCCATTATCCTACCAATTTTCAAATTAGGGTTTGCTTCCAATCAAAGTCCATGATTAAACCACTAAAAACATACAATTCATACATAATCAACGTTAAACAACATGTATTCAATCCAGCTAACATACTAACATCATCAAAAAACATCAAACTCGACCCCATGATGATACAAAATCGAATTAGGGTTCAGCCCTAACAAGAAAACCATAAAAACACCAAAACTAACCTTGATTCTTGCCAAAGAACACCATTTTGATGTTGTTAACTTGTTTTATGGCTTGAAACCGAATCACAATCACAAGGATTTGCTTCTTCTTGGCTGATTTCGAAGTGGAGAGGGGTTGAGAGGAGTGTTTGCGGCCGATGGGGGGGGGGTTTCTAGGGTTTGGATTGTTTTATTTAATTTTATTTACATATTTACCCTTTAAGCCCTTGTAATTTGTATTTTATAAAAACTAGGCTTTAAACTCTTTGTAAAGTGTTTTTAACTTAATAATATAAAGATACAAACTAATGAAAATCATTATATATTTTATCTTTATAAAAACAGAAGACTTACGAATAAATAGGCACGTTTCCGCGTTACGCGATTAATTTTCTAATTAACATTTTAAAACATGCAAACACATAAACATAACACAATAATCACATAATCAATTAGATTCTCATTTATTTAACATTATTCATTATTATTAGGTCACGAACGTTAAATGACAATTAGTGTGTGTTCACGACACGTGTATGCAGACTTAACAGAACTAACGGAGTTTGGTAACTGAAATTTACCAGATGTCACAAAAGAAATAGTAAAACATACTCTCTAATAAACATTCAAATATTTGAGAAAAAAAGGTAAGGGGAAATGGGCTTTTCTTGTTGCATCGTAAAGTTTGCGGTAGTCAATGCAAACTCTCCAACCCATGATGGTTCTTGTAGGTATAAGCTTATTCTTTTCATTTGTCACCGCCATTATACATCATTTCTTTGGTTCCACTTGAACCAGACTAACCCATGGGGAATCGAAGATAGGGTAGATCAAACCAGCATCAAGTTACTTAATTACCTCCTTCTTTACCACTTCTTTCATATTAGGGTTGAGGCAATGTGGTGTTGCATAACTTGCTTGTAGTCATCTTTCATCAAAATCTTATGAGTACAGAAGGAAGGATGTATTCCTTTTTATATCAAGGATCTTCCAAGACATAGCTGTTTTGTGTGCCTTTACAACTTTAAATGCTTCACCTTTTCATCACTCGTTAAATCAGAAGCAATATTGATGGGTAATTTGGAATCCTCACCTAAGTAGGCATACTCCGAGTGAGATGGTAGTTCTTTAAGTTCCAAAGATGGTGGTTTCTCAACCAATGGTTTAGGCTTAGTTTCTTCATCTCTTTCCATTATTTTAAATACTTTCGGACTTGAGAATGGTTCATTAGTCGACAAGCGATCCAATTCATCAAAAATTTGCATGTGACAAAGGTTACCATTTCCCTATCAAGCAATTGTGTGTCCAAAGCATTCTGTACATAACTTTCCTACAATAATGATCCACATGTGAGTCAATAGTATCAATAAAATATGGTGAATCATCATGATTTAGTGAATGTTGCATTTAATTTTTTATGTCATAGACCACCTCTTCTTCATCCAGCCTTAATGTTCATTTACCATTGCATACATCAATTAAGCCAATCGAGATAGCTAAGAATGGTCGAACTAAGATAAGTGGTACATTTTTTTCTTCATCCATATCAATATTACAAAATCAACCGAAAATACAGATTTATCAATTTTAACCAACATGTTCTCAACTATGTGTTAAACTAGGATAATCACACTTGAATCAAATCATGAAGATTATAGATCAAACTATGATAATCACAATCAAAACCCCTTTGATCTTCAATTACATTGGTAATAATGTGTTCATAAGTAATCCTTTAATCTATTGGTCATACAACCATTAACCTAATTCTAATTACAATTAGGCTATTTATAGTCTAGTCTAAGTTTCCATATCTACACATAACCTCCTAGACTCTATAACTAGACTAAAACATGAGTCAAACATAGTAAAATATATTTTGTTCACACAAAATATAATTATTACAATAAAACTCCTAGTCATTTAAATCTTCAACGTCTCGTCTCGGTTCTTCGTCTCGAACGTGTTGGGTTTGACTTTTGCGTTGACATTGACCATGATGTTGACTTTGACTGTGTTGATAATATGGACTACATTGTACAGCTCCAACAATACTCCCCCTTAGTCTATCATTATCAACGTCTTCATACAAATTCAGCCCTGAGAAGTCAACAGTAGAAACATCTTCAAATTGAATCTTTCTGAACCTGATAAGAAAGATAATTCATCTCATAACCCCTATTTATATGCTCCTTTGTAAATATATTGGAACAGCTTTCTCAAATCTCTAATCTTGAGTGCTTCAGAAGATGTAGGAGGAGGATTCCTAGCTCAGTATATTCTGCAAACTTGAGGAACAGGTTCTCTGATTAGGTTCTCTGATCACGTTCTCTGATCAGGTACACTACTCAATGATCAGCCATCACTTATAGAAAAAATCTAAAACACATTCACAAACACAATCTCGATATTTATAATTAGATCATTTCATTTTAACAAAATAAACTCATGTTTATCTGTGTGTGAAAACAAGCGAACCTGTGTTCGTTTGTGCACAACTTCTATGAAATGCATGAAAATTAATAAAATGTAACAGCATAATATGGAAAATTTAAAAGAATTTTGAAATGAAAATTTATTATAATTTATTATTTTTTATTATATACATTTGTTATAACATCTTTTTTATCTATATTTTTTTATTTATTTTTTAATAACCAAGAACTGAATCGGTCATGAGATCACATCCTCAAGATATACTTTAGCATAAAGATAAAATTAATCATCAACAAACAATAAGATCACACTGATAACTGAATCTAATCACAGTCTTTGAATGATTTAGAAATTCTAAAACAGACCAATAACGATTGCTAGTATGTCCGTCCACTTAAACCCATACCCTATCTTTTTTAATAACCAGGAGATGATTCGTTAAGGTTTGATTAAATAATTTAAAATTCTAGGACCCCAAATCATTTGGCAAAAACACTCACCCAACCTCAGGATTTCTTGAATTTTGTTATGATCTTTATAGAACAAGGCTTGTGCATTAGTGTGTAAGAGATTATCAACATAATATTGCATTTTGGGATAGATTCATCATTTAGATGATTTGACACAACTTAGACCAAAATAGTGAGAGCTCCAGGTCTATACTCACGTAGAACAAAGGAGATAACCATTTAATCATATGCCGATGAGAGTTCCAGGTTAGTACTATCATACATCAAAGGAGATCATCACTTCAGGTCAGTTCTTCCGTACAGTAGAGGAGATAAGCACAAACACATGACACATAAATACACCAGACATGGCTCAAAGATACGGCTTATATGATTTGTCTCATGGTGGGTGAAAGATCAATTCTCAATCCAATTTTTGTCGGGACTCAGTTTTCGTGCAAGCCTTAATGATTGCATAAATCCAGACTTCCTTAAGCAGATATTTAATTTAAATCATTTTGTTGTTTTCTACTTTATTTTTCAGGCTGAGTCTACCAAGCATATCATAAAGAATCTGTTTGATTTTCTTTCACTTGTAATTAAAAATAAGATGTGAATTAGATAACAACATCATTTACTATCATTTCTCATTTTATAAACGCAAATCATGCAAAAACAAATATTTCAAGATGATATACAATCATTTCTCAGTCATCTCGAATCAAGTTCCTAGTTCTCTTTTCTTTTTTTATTTAATTTTGATATACTCTTCCCCTGAATTTTTATTTTTGCAAACCTATTTTTGTTTTGTTTTTATTTGTTTTTATTTTTTTTATATATATGTTTTTAACCTTTTTTTATTTTATTATTATTATTTTTTTACTCTGAACAAAGATAGAAATTTACCAAAGAAGGTTTTCCAAACTACACTGATATGAAGATAAGAAGTGAATTCTCAAGAAATATGCAGTGATTTTGAAGTGAGAATGGTGATTGTGTAGATAAAAATCCAGATTGTGAATAAAATACCATAACCTTAACCTGTTTGTTCCACCTAAAATTTGAATTAGGAACAATCTCTGTCAGTAAACCAGATTACTAACAGTCCTCCTGAATTGTTCCTATCCTCATAAAAAGATTAGTTAGAGAGGGGAACCTAGGCCATCGTAGCCCTGGGCATTTCTTTTGCAATGGTAGAAGTAACCTGCTTCAACAAACAATTTGCTGAAATATCGGGGAGAACTGTATCTGTCAAGACCGTGTATGTACGGAATACTAACAGATTCTGCATTTATACCGAATCAAATAGTGCAGAATCCTATTTTATTGCCGATCGAATCAGTGAGAAAGATTAGCCGATCGATAAAGATTGAAACTAAACATTATGAACGAACAGGAACTAGTAAGGAACAATCTATGAACTTGGACAGGCTTTCTTGGACGTTCTGGACGGTTAGGGTTCGTGAATATATCAAGTGTTCTTCAACTGTTATATTTTTCCACGAATTAAGTGGTATTTATAGGTTATGAGTTTTCATTCGTACGATTGAACCATTAGCATGGTTCAGCCGTGCAACTGAATCATGCGATTGATCCATACGCACGACTGAAGGTTCAGTCGTGCGATTGAGTCAATCTTATGTCTCAATCATATGACTGATCCAGTCTCCTGGTTTAGTCATACGACTGGTCCATAAGCATGATGTATTCATACGTATGGTCCATCTGTACGGGCCATTCGCATGAATAATCACCCGACTAGGTTAAACACAATTCTCAATCATTATTGACTTAGAATTGTGTACAAGAACCTCAAACCTATATAATAAGTTCATTATACTTTAACACAATAATAATATGAAATATTAAACATTAATAAACATCAACCACATATTATATTGCATTCAACCATTACATTACATATGTGTAAGACATGAAAGACTTTTACATTTAAGCTCATAAACTAGGTACACATGTATCTACAAACTCCCCATTGGACATAGTTTCCTCTATCATCTAACACTCTTCACGTGTTCTTGGAACTTCTTGTACTTCTCCTCTTTTGTAACTCTTGCATGTATTTCAAATGCAAAGCACAATCTTATCACGTGTTGAAATTGGAGAGCTTGTACAATGTCCTGCGTATCATAGAACAATGACCACTTGTATAATGTGTAGACATCTTGAGCTGACAAGTTTGTTAGCCACATTGGGTCGAATACCCGGATAGTATCAACCTTTCCATCTTTGTTTTGCACTTCGACCGCTTCGCTCGTTCGCCAGGCGTAATACCACCATTTGAAGTGTGGAGTGAAGTCCTAAGGCATTTCCCGTAAGGGTATCTTTGACATCGTGCGCGGGGGACTCCACTTCAGCATAAGTTTAGGCTTCCTAGATATTGGGTCCACTTCAGACTTATGAATATACCTTTTAGGTTGTTGAGGTCTGAAGTTTACCCACCAGGTGTGGTATTCCTTCTTTAATGCAGCTTCGAACCATCCTGACATCTTCCGTGGATTTGCATACAAAAGATCTAAACATGCCAGACGGTTGAGCTCAAAACCAGGAAGAGTCTTCAGATCATGAGGATATTTGAAGTACTCGATTCCTTTCTCACTCTTAACAACATAGACCTCTAATTTTTCAAAATACGCCCACGCTATAATTTTGCCTCACACTTTCTGATGTCTTTTGACTTTGAAGAGCTTTTGTGTAGGCATTCTGCTTTGGCGGCGTGCATTGGGCTTTCATTTATGCAAAACAAGCTGCCCATTCAGCTTTCTTCATGTTGACATTAGCATCTGTAGCTTAGGCTGTGCTTTCTTCTTTCTCTTTTTCTTTCTCCACTTCATCCAATTTCTCAAAAGTACCACTGTCAAATGTTTCACCCAAGTTGGGGATAGCATGTCCTTCCGGATCAGTGCACTGTGGATAGTGTTCTGTAGTGACATCTTCTATCTCAATCTCATCAACATCATTCAGCTCATCGTCACTTGCAACATATACTTCTGGAGCGTCTTTGACCAGCTCATCAGGATTCAGCCTGAATATTTTAGCGAGTTGTTCATCAGTTAGGTCATGAATAATCTCTCCCTCTTCTAGAGTGTAGCTCACAGATCTCTTGACTATCCCTTGCAAGTCAAGAATCATTGTAAGTGGAGTCTTAACTTGCTAAAGGGGTTCGACATCATACTCGTTTGTCTATTTAGCTTCATCTGTTTGAGTAAATATTAACCACATCACACATAGGTCATCACATAAAGCATTTAAACTTAAACAAACATAGATGATTGTTAATTACATTAATGTAATATATAATTCAAGTACAAAAGTTTTTAAATACAAAAAACATCTAATAATTACTTTTGTCTTGATCAGTTGGTTCTTCAGCTAGAGGAGCGGAGGACAAGGCTCCTTGATCTTGGTTTCTTTTCGTTCGCCTCTCCTAAACTTGAGGATTTGAGGCTGATGTAGATGCATCACCTTCCTGATCATCATCATCCTCTTGATCTTTTCTGCTAGGTCCTCCCTCCTCAACATCTTCCTTAGAATCATCTTCATCATCATCATCATCATAATCATCATCATCATCATCACCATCATCATCATCATCATAGCATCCGTAGCTTAGGCCATGCTTTCTTCTTTCTCTTTTTCTTTCTCCACTTCATCCAATTTCTCAAAAGTACCACTGTCAAATGTTTCACCCAAGTTGGGGATAACATGTCCTTCCAGATCAATGTACTGTGGATAGTGTTCTGCAGTGACATCTTCTATCTCAATCTCATCAACATCGTTCAGCTCATCGTCACTCGCAACATCTACTTCTAGACCATCTTTGACCAGCTCGTCAGGATTCAGCCTGAATATTTCAATGAGTTGTTCATCAGTTAGATCATGAATAATATCTCCCTCTTCTAGAGTGTAGCTCACAGATCTCCTGACTATCCTTACAAGTCAAGAATCATTGTAAGTGGAGTCTTAACTTGCTGAAGGGGTTCGACATCATACTAGTCTGTCTGTTTAGCTTCATCTGTTTGATTAAACATTAAGCACATCACACATAAGTCATCATATAAAGCATTTAAACAGAAACAAACATAGATGATTGTTAAATACATTAATGTAATATATAATTCAAGTACAAAAGTTTTTAAATACAAAAACATCTAATAATTACTTTTGTCTTGATCAGTTGGTTATTCAGCTGGAGGAGCGGAGGACGAGGCTCCTTGATCTTGGTTTCTTTTCGCTCCCCTCTCCTAAGCTTGAGGATTTAAGGCTGCTGTAGATGCATCACCTTCCTGATCATCATCATCCTCTTGATCGTTTCCACTAGCTCCTCCCTCCTCAACATCTTCCTCAGAATCATATTCATTATCTTCATCATCATCATCATCATCATCATCATCATCATCATTATCATCATCATCATCATCATCACCATCACCAACCTTGATCTTTAGAGGCTCACTCATTGATCCCTTAAGCTTTAGCAGTATCCTCTTGTTCTTCTTCTCGAGATCCTCTATCCTCTTCACCGAAGCCAACACCAGCTCATTTTGACTTGTAAGTGCTTGGTGGGCTCGGCTTAGAGCTCTCTCATATTGGTCACTCTTCTCGCTGAGCTCCGCAATCTTCGTTGCTTGAGATACATTCACCTCCATCATCTTGTGTAGCTAAGTAGCCCATAGCTCATCAGTGGCAAGCAGCCTTAGCATAATGTTGTTGAGTTTAGCCAGCTATTCCTCTAACCTGATGTGGGGTAGAGTGGGTCCAGCTGGTAATGTAGAGTGGGTGGAGGGACCTGTGTGGTAACTGGTGGTGGTAATAGTGGATGTGGTGAATATGGGAGGTGGAATCGTAGTGCGATATGGTGGCATGGCTATGGTAGTGGTAGTGGGAAGAGTGATAGTGGTAGTGGGAGGAATGGTGGAGGTAGTAGATATGGTGGTTGTGGAAAGATGATGTGGTAGTGGTAGTGGTTGTGGCTGTGGTGGTGGCTGTGGTAGTGGAAGAAGATGTAATCCAAGTGAACGTCGGTCTCTTAGTCTTCTTCCCATAAGGATGGGCCGTTCTCTCTTCCTGGAGCCCTTTGCCATAGGCGCTGCCCTTTGGCTGCTAGGCTGGTTAGGGGTGTAAGTAGGATCGGAAACATCAGCAACAGCACCCCTTGACTCAACCTGGCGTTATCCAACTGCCTCTATCCCTTTGTCGGTGGCCACAGTCGGGCTCCCGACAGTCCTCACTAGAGGCTCATCATTCGACTCTTCATCTTCATCGACCAAAAAGTCTTGGTGGAAAGCAACCTCTTTTGTTCCACCAGGTCCCTCACCCCCTTGACCCTGATCATCATCGTCGTCATCTTCATCTTCGTCTGTGGGTGTCGTGATAGGCTCAACATCGGAGTCACTATCATCGTGACGCCACTTCTTGCGAGATGGCGCCACGTACTCCTTGTTGGCCAGATGGCCAAACAGTCTCCTCACCGGGGGCTTTACTTGCTTCCCCCGGTAGACCTTCATGTGACCCAGTGTCGTATCATTCATAATTTCTAAAACAACAGTATCCTCCCTCTCTTTCGGCAGGGAAGGAAGCTTTTGATCAATGATCAGCTGTAGAAATCTCGGGTACATGTAGAACCCTTCCTTCCCCTTGGCCTCTATGTTCTTGACCATGTATGAGAATATCATCTAAGAGAAACTGAATGGATGGTTCAACACCAGTGCAACATATGCATTCTGTATTTGATCTGACATCTCGTCAAATTCCCCCTCCTTGACGCTATGCACTTCAGGATGATGTGAGCTAAGTACTTAAACTGGGGACACAGGTTGCTTTTGTTGAGCACACCTGCGTTGATGTTCCCAGTGTACTTTATCCGTAGGAAACATCCCCTATCTGTCAGAGGGTCCCCTATCTGTCAGAGGGTGTAGCTTGGTCGGGTGGTCACTGTCTTCACCTAGATCCAGGACGTGCCTAAGATCGGTTGTTGTAACACTGATCTCTTGTCCTAAGATAGAGCTCCGGATGCTATAGGGCTCAGTGGACCTATCAACCGAAGGCCATTCCCAGAAGGTCTGCTAGGGTGATCTGTAAGGAGTGCATGGTGTCGATATGGCCTTAAAGATCCTTGAACTCTTGAGAAATGCAATGATCCACGTAAACTCGGAAGCATTCCGAGTGGTCGCATCCAAGTGAGGCACAGATGTTGTGCTTGGGGCTCATGGTCCATCTACCAGCCATGTTGTTGTAACACAAGAAAAATATACATTAGAGATGTGTATAGGATATGACACTTGAAATTTAAACTATTTTAGATCAAACTGGTCAATCGTGCGATTGAACCATACGACTGAGTTCAGTCGTGCAATTAAGTCTGGGGCTGAGTTCAACCCTGGGATTGAGCCTGCGGCTAAACTTAGTCGTGTGTAAAGCCATGCGATTGAGTCGGTCATGCGACTGAGTCACCGATTGATTTAATCATGCGATTGAATCTTGCGCCTGGCTCAATCGTACAACTGATGTTCATTGAGAGTGTCCATTCGCATATGGTTTTGTTTGACACTCCGACCTTGAATCTTGCTCAAATCTTGATGTTAGACATTGTGTTTAGACTCATTTGACTCACAAACACTCTAAAGAGCACCTAATGTCCTTTAAATCAATGATTATGTCCATTTAAGTGGTCTATTAGAGGAGTTTTACTGATTTCTTGATTTTAGTCGATTAGTTCAGTTAGGGTTTGATTTCACTGGTCATTTGATCGATTTCAGTCTCACAATATATGTAGATGAATGACAAATCGGTTAGGAACACAATCAGCAAGTAATCAAGGTAAATGAAATTTGCGTAGAGTGTCTACGTATGAGAGTTTTGAATGCTTTGAAGGGTGGTGAGAAATGCGATCGACTCACCCATCCTTTTATACTTTCTTAATGTTTAGTCATATGACTGGACCCATATTCATGCTCCAGTCATGCGACTGAGTCCATACTCATGCTCTAGTCGTGCGACTGGGGTTCAGTTGTGTGACTGGCTCATACTTCTTCATCCAATCGTACGATTGGTTCATCCTTATGGTCCAATCTTATTGTTTTTCCATACTGTAGATGCATATGTTCCTGGTTTATGAGCTTAAATGTAAAAGTCTTTCATGTCTTACACATATGTAATGAATTGGTTCAATGAAATATAATATGTGTTTTATGTTTATTCATGTTTAGTTATTTCATATTATTATTGTGTTAAAGTATAATTTATATGTATGTCCATATTATATAGGTTCGAGGTTGTTGCACATGATTCTTAGTCAATAATTATTAAGTAATGTGTTCAACATAGTCGGATGAGTATTTATGCTAATGGCCCATACTTATGGACCATAGGCAAGAATACATCATGCTTATGGACCAGTCACACGACTGAACCAGGAGACTGGATCAGTCGTATGATTGAGACATAAGATTGACTCAGTCGCACGATTAAACCTTCATTCGTGCGTATGGATCAATCGCATGATTTAGTGGCACGACTGAACCATGATAATGGTTCAGTCGTACAAATGGAAACCCCTAACCTTTAAATACCACTTAATTCATGGAAAAACAGAGAGGATTCGAGAATTGAAGAATACTTTATATTATCATGAACCCTAGCCATCCAGAACGTCCAAGAAAGCTTGTCCAAGTTCATAGATCGTTCCTGATCGGTTTCTATTTGTTCATAACATTTAGTTTCAATCTTATATCGATCGGGTTAACATTCTCACTGATTGGATCGCCAATCAAATAGGATTCCACACTATTTGATTCGGTTTAAATGCATAATCTGTTAGTATCCGTACGTACACAGTCCTAACAAGTGGTATCAGAGCTTTGGCTCTTGATTTTGCGTTTGATTAAATTAGATTTGTGTCAAAACTCACGTTTTAACTCAAATGAGTCATCTTTTTGAGTCCGCACGTGTTTTTTCGACGCTTTCAGGCATTAAAGTTCAAGTTTTTCATCATACGGCATATTAGGGTTTCTGGGTAAATCGTATTTCGTGTCTAAGTGCCAAAATTTTGATTTTTTCAAACACAGCAGCCTTCAGTCGCATGAATATCTCATTCGTACGATTGAACTCATTCGCATACTCCATCTGCATGACTGAACTTAGTCACATCCTTCATTCGCACGACTGAACAACCTCAGTCGTTTGACTCCATTCAGCCTGTTCATACACACTACTGAATTCATTCGCACAATTGAATTCATTCGCACTCTTCATTTGCACGAGTGATCCATACGTATTGTCCATTCGCATGATTGAAGTTTTCTTGTTCTCCAAGTACAAAGTTTATACAAATGGAAGATCAGTTTTCTATGTTTACTACCGGGAAGGACTCACGCATCTAGAACATTCTGCTTCTGGAGAATGAGATAGGGAATCACAATAAACCTCCGAAGCTTATAACGTTAGATGATTATCCACAATGGAAACAACGGTTCGGGATATACCTAAATGGAGTGGATCCAAATCGTTGGACTTCTATAGAGACTGGTTACACTGTACCAGTCAACACAAATGGAGTAAAGTTGACTTTGGGTTGAATGAGTGACGCTCAGAATATTCTCTTCAATGCTGAAAAGAAAGTTTATGCTCTGTTGACTCAGTCAATCCCGAAACACATCTTTCTCCAGTTTTTTAGAACAAGCAAGCCAAAAAGCTATGGGAGGCATTAGAGAAGAGGTATGATGGAAATGCAATGTTAAAGGCACTAAAGGCTAGGGCTCTCAAGAAGGAGTTTGATAATTTCTCCTTGATTGGTAATGAGAGCTTGGATGACATCATCGACAGGTTTTACCATCTGATGAGTGAGCTGCACACTCATCGCGTAACAACGTCTATAAAAGATAAAGTTTCAAGATTTGTAGATGGTTTGCCTGAGAAATGGGATTCATTTGTGTCCAACCTGAAACAAAATGAAATACTTGCTACGTTGGACTTAAATGACTTCATCTTGAAGTTTAGGGAAGAGGAACTGAGGATGAAGTACAAGTCGAAGAAAGGATCCTACGTTCAGAATCCTTAATTATACAACTCAGTTCCCACTCCAACTGGTTCAGGAGCACCACTACAAACAACGTTCGTTTCCAGTTCCGCGGCTGCTTCCCAAACCACTACTTCAGGACTAGAAACGTCTGGGTCATCGTCGACTCAATACATAGTGCATGAAGCCAATACAATGAAGTTAAAGACCAAGAATCTCGGTAATATGACAGTGGAAGTTGCAAAGGAACATATGGATCTTCTAGCAACAGTGGTTCAATCATATGATGGTTTAGTTGCTGGGAAGATCGGAAATTGTCATCTTGCAGATGAAGACTACGAGCAGGTTGACGAGAACGAGCTATAGAGAATGGACATCATGTGGGCTCTAGCAAGTGCAGTTAGACGAGCTAAAAGGTTTGTGAAGAAGATAGGGAAGAATCTAGTAGCCACAAAAGATACGACTTTTGGTTTCGACAAAACCACTATCACCCGCTTCAACTGTGGTGAAAAGGGACATTTTAAACGTGAATGTGTGAAGCCCAAGAAAACTAGAAATGGTAACCCATTTCCTACTTTCAACCGTCAAGACAAAGACATGGTTAGAACTAGTTCTTCAAGTAAAGATACTAAGGCACTAACTGCTCAAGGTGATGAAGGACAAGACTGGTCCTTTTGATTTTCCTCTCCTGGAGAATCAAACATTGCTTTTGTCTAAGCGTTGGATGATGTGTCTGCTAGTGAAGGTGAGATTGTAGCTGAGCTAGCGATGTCAAATTCAGAAGAAGTTGTGAACGTGCTAGATCACGTGATTGAGGAAGAGCTCAGAGCAACAAGTTTAGAATCTCCAACAACATAGAAGTCAACCTCTGCATTGATGGCTGATTCAACTGACTCCTCACAAGTAAGTTCCTTTTGATCAATTATTTAATAAATGACTTACAACACTGCACTGAAGCTAATCGTATATTAAAACAAAATGAGTGCAGTTTTAAAGAAAAGATAGAACTTTTGGGTAAACAACTAAGGTAAACCGAGGTTGTTGCCTTAAATCAATCTAATGATATAAAGTTTTATTTAAATTCATTAGAAGAAACCAAAAAGGAGAAAGCATTTTTGGAAGTCGAGGTTAATTCATTAAAACAAAAACTTCTGAGGTTGAGCTAGTTCTGCTCACATAGTACAGAACCTAGTGAAAGAACAAAACAATGGGGAAGGTTTAGGATACAAAGTAGTGCAACCACCACATGAGCTCCTATTAAATACAAAATGTAGACCAGTGAATAACAACCCAATTAAGGATCATGTGGTGTCTACTACTCTAGTTAGTGATCCTGATTCCACGAGTATGCCCATGAAATCCGACACTAACCAGAAGGAGTCTACTTTGAAATCAAAAGGCAAGACACCAGTTGAGAACTTGGATGATGCATTCAAAAGGGTTAATGCGAGGTCAGGTTCACTAACATCCATTTCAGAACCAAAATGACTAAACTAGTTAACCTCAAACGTATTAATTATCAAAGTCCAACAAAAGTACAAGTTAAAGATGTTCAAAATGTTAAAACAATTCATTTTGTTAATAAGGATGAAACATCTAAAAGAGTAGTGACAAAACCAAACTAGAAACATCTCACACCTTCACTAAACTCAACATCACACAAAAGTTCTCTTCAATCTATAGAAGCAAGATCTTGCTACAGTTGTGGAAAACGAGGACATATCTCTACTAATTGTCCTTACTATCAGACGCCTTGAAAGAAAATTGAACTTTATGATACAAAAACAAGTTCTTCTAAATCAAGATCTAACGCTCCACCTAAAAGTGTTAGTGAACCTAAAGTTCACACCATCTGTCAGGCGTCTGCTTATCACAAACAAGACATACACAAGACTGGCTTATGGAAAACAAATCGAGTATAGGGTCAGATAGTGAGTATGATAAGAAGAAGGATATGCCCTCATCCTTTAAAGGACAATGGGTTAAGTTTATGGTGTGTGATTCCTCTAGGTCACCCAAGCCAGTTAAGGCTTGGGTCCCAATCTAATCTAACAAGTTCTTTAACTGTGCAGGGCGTCCGCTACAGCGCCATTACTAATACCTAGATTATTGATAGTAGGGCATCCAGGCACATCATAGGGAATTCGTCCCTCCTTTTCAATGTCAAACAAATCAAAGGGGGACATGTTTCATTTGCTGGGAACAAAGGAGGATACATCACAGCACAAGGCGAAGTGGGAAATGATAAAGTCAAGTTTGACAAGGTCAACTATGTTCAACAACTACAGAACAACTTGCTTTCTGTCTCCTAGATCTACGATAAAGGATTCAAAGTTGTATTTGACAACAAGAAGTGTTGCGTGTTGAAGAAGGACTATGTGATTGAGGAGGATAAAATCCTTATGTCAGCTTCAAGATATAACAACTTGTATGTCTTGGATCTATCAAAAGCCTCCACAATAGATCACAAGGTTCAATGCTTCCTCTCAAAAGCAACTGAGAGGGATTCAATCTCATGGCATAGAAGAATGGGACACATAAATCCTAGGAAGATGAATCACTTGATTCAGAATGATCTAGTGAATGGTGTTAATGTCAAGAACTTCTAGCTTCCAGACTTCTGCATAGCATGTAAGAAAGGGAAACAAGCCAAGAAAGGTCACAAGGCAAAGAAAGTTAATTCTATTGATATGTCTCTTGAGCTTCTGCACATGGATCTATTTGGCCCTGTCAGCACAAAGAGCATTGCTGGAGATCTGTATTGCTTTGTAGTAATAGATGATTACTCAAGATTTTCTTGGGTGATGTTTCTGAAAGCCAAATCAGAAACTTTTTAATCATTCAAACATCTGGTAACTACATTGGAATCACTCTACAAGCTCAAAGTTAGGCAGATTCGATCAGAAAACGACACTAAATTCAAGAATCAGTGGATAGAGGCATACTATAGAGAAAGATGAATTGTTCATCAATTCACCTCTGCCTACACTCCACAGATGAACGGCGTAGCTGAAAGGAAGAATCGAAGTTTGATAGAGACTGCTAGAACAATGCTTGCTTACTCGAAACTGCCTATTCAATTCTGGAATGAGGCAGTGGCAAATGCTTGTTACACACTCAATAAGAGTCTTGGTGGTCAAACGACATGGGAAAACATGTTATGAACTACTCCAACGACATAAACCTAACTTGGAGTATCTAGAACCGTTTGGCACACCATGCACATTGTTGAAGAAGACTCAGACTTGGAAGTTCAGCGAAAAGGTAGAAGAAGGGATATTTCTTGGATACAGCATACCAGACAAGAAAGTTTACAACAACTCAATGGGTCAGGTAGAAGTGTGGTGCAACGTTGACGTTCAAAGATATACCACCCCCCAACTAGGAAAGGACCCTCATTCTTCTTTGACTATGATGGATTCTTTAAATCTTCACTCTGCCACCTTCTAATAGTGATGACGAGCATTCTGCTAGGATGATTTACAACGTGCTTAACTTTCCTCCACTAGACTCGACATCAATTGGTCTATTAGATGATTCTGTTAGCCTTTCAGGGGGAGACCTTGAAGTAAGTGAGTGTTCATCTTATATAAGGCAGTTAAGACTACTAATATGAACTAGGAGAAACAGGTTCCCACCTATGAAAGTACACAATCATCAAATCCTGATGCCTCTGACACTTCGGAACCTCATACTCCAACAGCTACAGATCCTGAACCTGAGTTTAACAATCTGGATAATGAGACGGCTCTTCCAACAACTCCCGGATCTGGCTAAATGTTTATCATCCCATGGATAATGTCATTGGGGATGTTCAATCAGGAGTACAGACCAGAAATCAGCCGTACTCAGTTGATTATGCCTCGATGATAGAAAAGGGATATCTTCATGATGGCGCATATCAATGTTTTGTGTCTCAATTTGAGCCAAAATATGTTAGTGAAGCTTTAAATGATGAGGCATAGGTCAGTGCGATGCAAGAAGAACTCCTACAGTTCAAGAAGTTAGGAGTATGGACCCTTGTGGACAAACCAAAAGGTGCTAAGGTGATTGGCACTAAATGGGTGTTGAAATGCAAGAAAGATGACCAAGGGGTCATAATCAGAAACAAGGCTCGACTTGTGGTATAAGGGTTTAGACAAGTCGAAGACATTGACTACAATGAAGTGTTTGCACCAGTGGCAAGGATGGAAGCAATATGTATATTTCTAGCTTATGCATCCTACATGAAGATTAAAGTCTATCAACTAGATGTGAAGAGTGCATTCCTTCATGGTGAAATCCATGAGACGATCTATGTCAGTCAACCCGAAGGATTTGAGGATCCTTATCATCGGGACAGAGTTTACAAGCTGGACAAGGCTCTTTACGGGCTCCATCAAGCCCCTAGAGCCTGGTATGAGAAACTCTCAACTCATCTGGTGAAACACGGTTTTCGCAGAGGAGTTATTGACTGTACATTGTTCATGCTGGCTGACTCTGGTTTGCCACTGACCTTTTGGGCTGAAGCTGTTAACACAGCTTGCTATGTGCAGAATAGAGTCTTAGTAAATCAGAGGTTGATGAAGACTCCATATGAAGTTCTCCATCACTTGGCTCCTCTAATTTCATTTTTCAAAGCATTTGGGTGTCCTTGTTTTATTCTCAACACAAAGGATCAACTCCAAAAATTTGATCCTAAGGTGGATGCAGGGTATTTTGTTGGTTATTCATCTACTTGCAAGGCATACAGAGTCTTCAACTGCAGAACAAAGTTAGTTGAAGAGACTTTGCATGTGAAGTTTAATGAATCTCCTTTGGACAAGATTCCACAAAACCCTGTGGAGTTGTTTGATTTGGACATACTTCAATATGTTCCTTATCAACCTCCAGCTGTTGCAGATCATGTGGATAAATCATCTTCTGCAGCATGTCTTCCACCTGGTGGTATTGATGATGATGATGATAATATCAATACTCACCTATTCAAGTTTAGCGACCAACTACCTGTGTCTGCTAAATTTGATGTTCCTGTAGCTTCAGCAGTTCCATCCACAACAAATGCTGATGAGATCTCTGGTTCTCTACATCTTTTGAGTTACCATCTAATTCTTGGTTTCAAGAGTCTGCATCAACATCTGCTGCTGCTGAAGGTCCTACAACACTTGCACAGATCTCATTGTTTATCAAGAACTAAAGAATCACCCTATGTCTCAGATTATTGGTGATATCAATGCTGGCATTTCAACAAGAAGTCAATTGTCTAACTTCTGCTTCTATGCTCTCTTCATCAGTCAGCTAGAGCCAAAGAACTACCATGTTGCTTTGAGAGACAATGGATGGGTTGAAGCTATGCAGCTTGAGCTACTTCAGTTCAAGAAACAGCAAGTGTGGGAACTGGTTCCTCTTCCCCCAGGTAAGTGTGCAATTGGCACTAAATGGGTGTTTAGGAATAAAACTGATGAGAATGGGCTTATTGTTAAGAACAAGGCTAGACTGGTTGTACAGGGGTTTTCACAAGAAGAAGGTATTGACTATGATGAAACCTTTGCCCCTGTAGCCAGACTAGAGGCAATCAGATTGTTTTTAGCCTATGCTGCATTCCATAATCTTAAAGTTTTTCAAATGGATGTCAAAAGTGCCTTTTTATATGGTAAAATAAAGGAAGAAGTTTATGTGTGTCAACCACCAGGTTTTGAGGATAATATACATCCTGAATGGGTGTATAAACTTGATAAGGCTCTTTATGGGTTGAAACAAGCTCCTAGAGCCTGGTATGAGACACTCTCTACTTTTCTTCTTAAGAATAATTTCACTAGAGGCTCCATTGATAAAACTCTGTTTATTAAGAAGGTGGATCAGCATAAGCTACTTGTTCAGATTTATGTTGATGATATCATTTTTGCATCCTCTGATCCCCAGTTGTGTGATGATTTTACAACATTAATGAAAAAAAGGTTTGAAATGAGTGCAATGGGAGAATTACAGTTCTTTCTAGGCTTGCAAATTAAACAAAAAGCTGATGGAACATTTATTCATCAGTCAAAATATACAAAAGATCTTTTGAATAAGTTTGATTTACAAAACTGTAAGCCCTGTTCTACTCCCATGTGCAACACCACACAACTGGATGCTGATCAGAAAGGTAAAGCTGTTGATGAAACACTTTACAGGTGTATGATTGGGTCCTTGATGTATTTAACAGCTTCTAGACCAGATATTATGTTTGCTACATGTGTTTGTGCTAGATTTCAGGCTGCTCCTAAAGAGTCTCATTTGATTGCAGTCAAGAGAATCTTTAGATATTTGCAAGGTACACAATCTTTGGGTTTATGGTATTCCACTGGACACTCTTGCAAATTAGTTGCTTTTTCAGATAGTGACTATGCAGGTGCAAGTTAACTAGAAAGTCAACTTCTGGTGGTTGTCAATTCCTAGGCAACTGTTTGATTTCTTGGCAGAGTAAGAAACAACATCTGTTGCTACATCAACTGCTGAGGCCGAGTACATTGCTGCTGCAAGTTGCACTTCTCAGGTACTCTGGCTTCAGAACCAACTTCTGGATTATAGCATTACAGAGACTAAGACTCCATTATTAATGGATAGTGCTTCAGCTCTGTGTATTGTCAAAAATCCAGTCCAGCACTCTAGGACCAAACATATAGAGATCAGACATCATTTTATTCGAGATTGCTTTGAAAAAGGTCTGATTGATCCTAAGTTTGTGCCTAGTGCTGATGAGCTTGCAGATATTTTTACTAAGCCTTTGGATAGTTCTACTTTCCAAAACCTTGTGTTAAGGCTTGGTATGCTGCAGCTAGAATAAGTGACAACTACTGATGATTTTAGTAATAATTACTGGTGATCATTGGTACCCATGTCAGATATAAGTACTGATGAGTCCTTTCACCTTAGTAGTTTTATAACTACTGACGGCTAAATGCCTCACAAGTACTGAAGTACTTTATCTGTTCCAAACTACTGATGTAGTTACAACTACTGATGTGGTTACAACTACTGAAATCAGTACAAACAGATAAGTACCGACGTCCTATGAAACACCTGAAAAGCAGATGCAAACTCTGATGAGTAAGTGTTGAGGACAGTATGAAACAGCTGAAAGGCTATGAATTGACGAAAACTACTGAAGAGAACTTTCTCTTCAGTTGTTTCTACAACTGCTGTTTCATTCTAAACAACTGAAGCAAAACCATGTCTTCAGTAGTTTTATAACTACTGATGACTAACACCAGTCTTCAGCTGTTTACAACAACTGATGACAAAACCACTATCTTCAGTAGTTTTCACAACTACTGATGACTCACACCAAGTCCTCAGTTGTTTCCTCATCTGAAGTCAAAACCATGGTCTTCAGTAGTTTTCTAACTACTGATGCCTAAAACCACGACTTCAGCTGTTTCAACGTCTGATAGGGTAATACCATGTCAACAGTCAGTTTAAAACTACTGATGACTTCACCACTCCTTTCAGTCATTTTCACCCCTACCCTATAAATACCTGTCCTCTTCTCTAATGTTTCATTAGCCGTTATTTTCTGAACTTCTCTCTCTCAAACATGGCGATCATGAGTCTGAAACCACGACACAACTGCGTTGCTTACCTTACAAAGTCGGCTTTCTGGAACAAATATGATAATGCCATTGACTTAATGGTGGATTCCCCATATCGCACAGCCTTTCTCTTGAATCCAACCATTTACCCTGAATCCCTCAGTCATTCTGGTCAAATGCTTTGTTCATACTGATGAGTCTACCGGTCAGATCTCTGTTCGGTCCCTTATCAACCAGAAACCAGTGGTCGTTACAGCCGACATCATTCGTCGGGCATTACATCTACATGATTCCACCGCTGTGACTGCATACCCAAAGGGCATAACCGATATGTCCTTTCTCAATCATGGGTATGAAGGTGATCTTCGAGCTACAACCGTTCTAAAGAAACATTTCCATGATGCTGAGAAACTCATTTTTCACATGGTAAATGTCTGCTTAGCCTCCAAGACATCTTCTTGGGATCAAATGTCATCCCAATGGCAACAGGTATTGTATTCTATTCTAGAACACCAACCGTTAAACTTTTCTAAAATTGTGTTCCTAGAAATAAAGAACTTGGCTCAGAAACCTGTGGCAAATCGATGGTCATTATATCCCAGGTTTCTGATGGCCATTATTTTGGATGAACTAAAATCTGATGGCCTTGTTGGCCTTGGAGTCCCTGCACCAGCTGTTTTGGCTGAGGTATACTCTAGGCACAACTCAGACCCTACACTCAAAGAAGCTGCCCGAATGCTAAAGCCCAAGCACAGGGAACCTACAGCTTCCTCCATCAGAACCAAAGTCCCCACTAAACCAAAACCAAAACAACCCAAAACAGCTATTCAGGGAGATGAGTCCCCTGAAGATGCCCCTGCACCACCAACGCAGGCTATACTTGATGGCTTAAACCCCCCAGTAGTATCAGAGACTCTACCTGCCATAGCCGCTCAGGTTTCCTCTCAAAAGGAGCCTGCAGCCACCACACAAGGGGTACCCACACATCTGGGATCTTCCTCACTTGAAGAGATTGCCACTGAAGAGCACCTTCCTCCCCAGGTGCACAATGCTTCTACCCCATCACCCCATGCAACCGCCCCTTAAAGTCCAACAATAATTATTGCAAATGTGCTGAATCAGTTGCATGCCTCTCCTCCTCCCCAAATACCACCACCAAAGGAGAGAACCACATACATTGAGGAAGAGGATCAACATGTTTCTGACAACCCACAGCACCGGGGTTTACAAATTCTATCTCCTGGTGTAGATAGGGAGATTAGAATATCTAGTGTGGCTGCCACCTCTTCTGCATCAGCACATGATCAGAATGAGGCTGGTAACATTGCTAAGACCTCACTAGAGGCAACAGCTGATGATGGACATAGTCCTGAGGCTGGAAGTCCCCAGTTCCAAGACAAAGGGGCACATGCTACAACTGGTCTACACCCAGTGCATGTACATCCTGCTCCAAGCAGGAGGTCAGGTGATTCAGCTTCTGCTGATGATGACCTGGGCTTTTTCTATGACGTTCTAGCCCACAACATCATCCTGGAGGCTGAGGTAAGCAGATTACAAGCACTGCTTGCCAAGAAGTCTCAGGATGAAAGTCCATCTGCCCCCACCAACCCACAAATGGCACCTTTAGTTGAAGGTTCCCCAAACACTTTACCCTCTCACTTCACTGAGCCTCCAGCTTTTGCTTTTGGCACTATCTCTCCGGGACAGAACCCACCGGAGCAAATGGTTGCTGTATTCCAACAATCCATACCTCTCATCACTCCCATTGTCAATGACATTGTTTATAAAGCCATTGATGAGAGGCTTTCCTTAACTCTACAACCACTCATTGATGATGCTGTGCAAAAGAAACTTTCTACGATACAAACCCCTACCACCAATGCATCCAAAAAGGGGGAGAGTACTGCAGTGAAAGAAAAGAAAAGGAAAAGAATTGAGGATGAGAAGGCACAAGAGAAAGCCCAGGAGTTGGAAAAAGAAAAGAAACAACAACTGATCACCTACAAACGAAAGAAAAGTGCTCGTGATCAACCTACTGCTGAAGAAAAATCCTTGGAAGAGTTGGTAAAAGATGCAGATGACACACACAGCCGATCCATGGACAAAATCATTGAGCAACTTTTCAAGCAAGGTTTTGATACAGCCACATTAGATAGTGAGATCAGGAAGTTGGAAGTGGAGGAGATTCAAACTAGATGGGCTGGGTATGATGTACTGGAAAAAGAGAGATTGGAGATCACGATTCGTTTCATTGCTAAATACCTAGGAAGATCTTTGATGGAGATTCGTTCATGGACCAGAGACAGTATTCTGGCTATAGCCACCAGAATCTGTTTGTCTGAGCAATTCCATAAGGGGATTATCATTGAAGCCCTTGATGAGGTTGGGGCCGGAAAAAGGTTGAAATGGCAAGACTTACAAAGGCCAAACTCACAACCAAAATGCTTGAACAACCTTCCCTATTACCCACTCAAAAACAGCCTACCCCTCAAATCTCCAAACCAATCTCAAAGCCCAAATCCAAACATCCTCAATCTTTAAAACCAGTTCCTTTACCAACCCAACCATCATCCAGTGATGTACCTAGAAGGAGGAGAAGGGTGCTGAGGACAGAAGAAGATGAAGAAGAAGAGGATGAAGATGATAGTCTGCCACTCTCTGCTGTTCTAAAGCTACCAGAACCCAGGAGTCAACCCATGATCACACCTGACTCTCAAAGGGAAATGGTTAGAGTCAAGATAGAAGATGAAGAACAGCAGAAGCAGCACAATGAGCAACTACTGAAGATGGTTGACAAGGAATTTCCTCAGTCATCATCTATACAAGCCATGAAAGGGCATGCTCAGAGGCTGTACACTCTCAGACACACATTTCAGTATCAGAAGGAGAGAGTGAGAGTATGGCCAGACCCCAAGGTGAGTTCTAGAATCCATAAAAGATCTATTCCACACAGATACAATGGCCAGGTTAGAAAAACAATAGATTCTACCATCATGTTGGCTATTGTAGTCTCACCATGGGAAATAATTGATGAATTCAAGAAAGCTCATCAATCAAAAATGACCCCTCAAGCTTTACTAGAAAACAAGATGATCAAAAAGGGGTTATTATATAAAAAGCTTGAAGACATCAAGAAGAATGAGCTCCAGTTACTCCTTGAAGGCACCCATCCTGATGAATTTGTCTATAGGGAGGTAACTACTGTGGAGTTGAATAATGGCAGGACTGTGAAGTACTTATCTGAGTACTATGGTCCAGAGTTCTTCTTTGAAGGAGGAGTAGAAGAACTCTCCAAGGAGGAACATGTTGTTCTCCTTGAAGCCTATGTTCGAGAGTCATACAGACTCATTATGGGGAGGTAAATCTCATGAATGGGATAACAACTCTGTGTCCAGTTCCCCAAAACAGAGTTGCCATTCATACCTTGCCAAACAAATATCTGAGATTTCTTCCCAGGCCGGAACTTATATGGGTCATCTTCTCTACTGATCAAGAAGGAAAAAGACCAACCTTTTGCTAACAATAAGTGGGAAAATAAATAAATTAGAGGTTTTGGCTGTATTGGTTCAGGGGGAGTTTGTTGGACCAAAAGAACCAATGAGCCAAGATCTAGAAAACCTCTAAGTCCCACATGATATCACAACAACTGCTGAAAGCTTCATCAGCAGTTCGACAAGTGCTGAAAACTCCAACAGCTGAAGATCAAGTGTTGAAGACTTCAACAGCTGAAGATTAAAGTGCTGAAGTTCAACAGCTGAAGAACACAAGTACTGAAGCTGAACAGCTGAAGAACACAAGTACTGAAGCTGAACAGCTGAAGAACACAAGTACTGAAGCTGAACAGCTGAAGAACACAAGTGCTGAAGCTGAAGACCAAAACACTGAAGTACAACAGCTAAAGAGTCTACAAGTGCTGAAGATCAACAACTGGTGTACAAAGTCTGAAGACAAAGACTGAAGACATCAGCTGATGATATCTACTGAAGTCATCAGCTGATGAAACATCTGAAGTTCAAGTCTAAAGACCAAGTACTGAAGTTTCACTAGTTTGTCACAACAGCTGAAGAGTACTTCTTCAGTAGTTGTGATATCAGTAGTTTTATGTTTTTACTTTTAGTAGTTTTGTAAAACGACTGAAGAGCTTGTTCTTCAGTCGTTGTAGTTTGAGTAGTTTTATGTTTTTCAGTAGTTATAATAACTGATAACACTTAGTATTTTTGTAAGGAGATGTCAGCTGTTTTGACATCTTCAGTAGTTGTGTTTCAGTTGGAATAATTCTGTTAGATGTCACTATCAAGTGACATCAACAGACGTCACATCTCTTATATAAGAGGTGTCGACCTAATTGTAATTGTGACATTCTGTTACCACGAAAGCGAATATTGAATGAAATATATTTGCAGAATTCTCTCTATCTATAACCGTCTTTGTTCTTCATTGAATATCGTTTCGTTCTTGTGAATTGGCTAATTCATTGTTAGAGTTCCGCTGCTATACTCTCTAATCAATCAAACTTAGATCACTGATCCTAACAATCAAAGAAAAGATGCGGATTTACTGCTGGTACAGATTTATGTTGATGACATAATCTTTGGTTCCAAAAACAAATATTTATGTAAAGAATTCGAATCTGTAATGAAGCAGAGTTGAGATGAGTGCCATGGGGGAGATGAAGTTCTTCCTTGGATTACAGGTGGATCAGACACAAAAGGGAATCTTCCTACATCAGACCAAGTACGTAGGTGATATCCTCAGTCGATTCGACATGGACAATGCTTCAGCAGCTGGAACTCCACTTGCCACGAACCATGACGTGGCACCCGATGAAAATGGTAATCTGGTCGATGCAACCATGTACAGAGGAATGATCGGATCTCCCATGTATCTCACAGCCTCACGTCCTGATATCATGTACGTGATGTGTCTTTGTTCCAGATATCAAGCAAAACCAAAAGTAAACCATCTCATCGGAGTAAAAAAGGATTTTTTGTTATCTCAAGGGTATTCCAACACTTGGGTTGTGGTATCCTCATGACGATGACTTTGAGCTTACAGCGTATAGGGATTCAGATTATGGTGGTTTGAAAATAAATTACAAGTCAACATCAATGGGATGTCAATCTTTGGTAGATGGTTAGTCACTTGACAGTGTAAGAAGCAGACCTCCATTGCTCTGTCAACATATGAAGCTGAATACGTTGCTGCTACTAGTTGTTGTTCACAAATAATTTGGATTCAACAACAAATACGCGACTACGGTTTGCAATTTTCTAACACTCCTATTTTTATTGATAATTCTGCTGCTATTGTTGTAACCAAAAATCCGGTCCAACATCCTAAAACTAAACACATCGGTATTAAGTATAACTTCATAACTGACTATTTTGAAAAGCAATTAATTGATGTTGTTATAAGTAATACTAATTTTCAACGCGACCCCTACACAAAAGCATTTGACAAACCTAGGTTTTTATATCTTTTATAAGTTAATGGCGTGAAAAAGAAAAGTGATGTGATTCAAGAAGACGAAAGTTCGTAGTCCGATTAGTGTATTTATTTTTTTATTTTATTTTTATTTTATTTTATTTTCCTTTCCTGTCTATTAAAATCCAAAAACACAAAAAGATTTTCGGTTTTAGAATTTTAGGGGGAGAATAATTTAGTCTAGTATTTAATTCCTGCAGTAGTTAATTACTTAAAAAAACGACGGGGGAGGGCAACTTAGCTAATAGAAATGAAATCAAATCTGTGATTCTGATTCAAAGTATATGGAAAATGATAGTACACAAGGAACGAATTGGTTGGGACTTCAAAACTAGTGTGCATAAAATGCAAAATACAAAGTACAAGTCTGAGAAGTCTAAGTGCAATTAAAGAAAAATGATAGTTAAACTAGTTGGCTACTAAGATAACATAGAGAAAGTAGACCTAGAGGTTGCTCGTTCATTATATGATGAGTCAGTAGATTCAACACAATAGATGAATAGACTTCATTGCTGAATTAAAAATTCAAACTAACTTGTTCAACTTGTTATGGGTTCAACACAATATATGATCTCACAAAGAAAAATAAATGCTCTAACAAGAAGATAGGTTGTGTGCTTCTCTGTTGTGCGGTGGCATTGACCTGAGGATAAGCATAACCTAAATATTCTAGAATTTATTACTGTT
This sequence comes from Flaveria trinervia, assembly GCA_025506515.1. Taxonomy (NCBI): domain Eukaryota; kingdom Viridiplantae; phylum Streptophyta; class Magnoliopsida; order Asterales; family Asteraceae; genus Flaveria; species Flaveria trinervia. The sequence continues at coordinate 32,609,236 of CM046451.1, read as the reverse complement.
TGTGCCTCTCTACTGTGTGATGGCACTCACCTAAGGCTTGGCATCTCTTTGAAAGCTCTTAGAATAGTCTCTTCTTGTCCAATACCCGTAGACCGCTCAAAAATCTCCTGAGGAATGTCAATTACCAAATAATTGTGAGATACACAAATGCATGTTGAAATAATTAAACCTAATTCATCACCATTGTAAGTCAAAAGTCTGTGTATGGATTTAACGGGACAAACATACTGACAATCATCGTGACTGCAATTCTTGAAAGTCAAAATCATTATGTGAACCTTATAGCTTTAGTATGATTTCTTAAAAGTGCAAATGACTCTCAGAGATAAAAATAATCTGGCATCAAGTGCATATTAATAAGGAGTTCACAAACGATTTTGTTATACTTGTATGATTCTATAATGAATCGTTCCAAAAATGATCTAATCATCTTGAAACTTTTCTGCTCAAACCCAAAACAACATATGTCTTGTTTTCTTCTAAATTTCTAAGTTATTTTCTATTTTGTAGTCGTTTATAGGATTAATCTTCGGACTATACAACTGGATGTACTCTGTGAATCACATACCAAAATGGGTCACGTCTAAGGTGACCAATGAGTGTTAAATTAAAAGGATCGCGTCTGAGGTGATCAATCGGTCTTAAACTAAAAGGATCATGTCTGAGGTGATCAAATGGTGTTAAAAGGTCATAATGTTTATCAAATGTTAACATTTTAAAGGGTTCTAAGGTGACCAATCAGTGTTAAATTAAAAGGATCGCGTCTGAGGTGATCAATCGGTCTTAAACTAAAAGGATCATGTCTGAGGTGATCGAATGGTGTTAAAAGGTCATAATGTTTATCAAATGTTAACATTTTAAAGGGTTGAAAGTGTAAAGAGGTCACACTCATAAGTATGAGCCAATCGCACGATTGAACCATAAGTATGAGTCAATCGCACGATTGAACCATAAGTATGAGCCATCACACGATTGGACCATGAGTAGGGGATAATCATACGAATGGACTATGAGTAAGGGGCATCCATGCGATTGGACCATCAGGCTGATTCAATCGTACAAATGGATCAAAGAGTATGAGCCAATCGCACGACTAAACCCCAGTCACATGACTGAAGCGTGCGTATTGGCTCAGTCGCACGACTGGAGCATGAGTATGGGTCCTGTCGTGCAACTGAACCTTAAGACAGTATAAAAGGAGGGGTGAGTAGGTCGTATTTCTCACCACCCTTCAAATCGTTCAAAACCTGCTCATACGTAGACACCCTGCACAAATTTCATCTCACCTTGATTACTTGTTTATTGTGTAACTAACCGATCTGTCGTTCATCTATAGGTATTGATCATTCGGTGACTCAGCCGCACGACTGACTCAACCGCATGGCTTAACACATGACTAAGTTCAGTCGCAAGCTCAATCGCACGACTGAACTCAGCCACAGGCTCAATCGCACGAATGGACTTAGTCGTATGGTTCAATCGCACGATTGAACCAGTTTGATCTAAAATAGTTTAAGTTTCAATTGTCATATCCTATACACAACTCTAATGTTTATGTTTCATGTGTTACAGCAACATGGTTGAGAGATGGACTATGAGCACTAAGTCCAACATTTGTGCTTATCTTGATGCTACATCTCGGAATGCTTCTGAGTTCACAGGGATTATTGCCTTCCTGCATAGATCGAGGATCTACAAGGCTATTTCCACCCCATGCACTCCATACAGATCTATTCAGTAGGCATTCTGGGATTGTGTCAGGGTTGACTGATCAGTTGAGCCACATCGTATACGAAGCTCCATATTTGGACTAGAGATCGAGATTACTAAGGTGGGTCTTAGATCTGGGTGAGGACGGAGCCTACCCAAATAAGATACCTCCCCTAACGGTTCGGGGATGCTTCCTGAGGATCAAGTATGCTGGTGACATTAATGTCGGCGTACTAAACAAGAGCAACATGTGCCCTCAGTTCAAGTATTTTCACATGTGATCATCAAGTGAATAGCCTCCAGGCGTGGTGGATTTGATGAGATGTCTTACCAAATCCAGAATGCATACATTGCACTAGTACTGAATCACCCATTCAGTTTTTCACGCATCCTCTTTCTTACATGATAGAGAACCTCGAGGCCAAAGGAAAGGAAGGCTTCTACATGTACCCATGGTTTCTGCAAATGATTATCGATGAGAAGCTTCCTGTGCTGCCAAAGGAGAAAGATGATGCAGTGGTGCTCAAGGTAATGGATGATATGACAATGGGTCAGATGAAGGTCTACTGGGGGAAGCAAGTGAAACCCCCGGGGAGGAGACTATTTGGGCACCTTACTAAAGAAGACTATGTGGCACCCACTCGAAGGAAGTTGCATCACGATGATAGTGATTCTGATATTGAGCCCATCATGGCCATAAAAGACGAAGACGATAACGACGATGATGACCATGATGACGGTCAAGGTGGGGGAGATGCATGTCCCAGTTCTTCACGAGCCACCAACACTTCAACTATATTCTTCTGCTCCAGGTGGGTCTGAGTGGGCTACTATCCACCCGGACTTTCTGGTTGATGAAGATAATGAGTCAGATAATGAGCCTCTAGTGAGGATAGTTGGGAGCAGGGTTGTGGCCAATGAAAAGGGAATAGAGGCGGCTAGAGGACGCCAGGCTAAGTCAAGGGATGCTGCTAATGATGTTTCTGATCCCTCATACATTCCTGACCAGCCCAGCAGCCAAGGGGGAGCACCTATTACAAAGGGCTCCAGGAAAAAGAGAATGGCTCATCCCCACGGGAAGAAAAGCAAGAGGCCAAGGATTACTTTCATCACATCTTCTACCACAGCCATAGCCACCATCACTGCCACAGCCACCACCACCACTACCACACCTCCTACTACCACCACCATAGTGACTCCTACCATCACCACCACAGCTACTACTACCACCAGCACACCTCCCACTACCACCATCACTCATCCCACCACCACTACCATAGCCACTCCACCACATCCCACACATATTCCACCTCCCATATTCACCACTTCTACCACCACCAGTCACCAAGCAGGTCCCTCCACACATTCTCCATTCACAACTGGACCCACTCTACCCCACATCGGGTTAGAGGAACAGTTGGCTAACCTCAACAACACTATGCTTAAGCTGTTTGCCACTAATAAGCTAAGGGATTCTCAGTTACACAAGATGATGGAGGTGAATTCAGCTCAAACTAAGAAGATCAGGGAGCTTAGTAAGAAGAGTGACCTGTATGAGAGAGCTCTAAGCCGAGCCCACCATGCACTTACAAGTCAAAATGAGTTGGTGTTGGCTTAGTTGAAGAGGATAGAATAGCTTTTAAAGAAGAATAAGAAGATACTACTAAAGCTCAAAGGATCAAAGAGTGAGCCTCTAAAGATCAAGGATGGTGATGGTGATGATGATGATGATGATGAGGATGAAGATGATACTGAGGAAGAGGTTGAGAAGGGAGGACCGAGCGGAAAAGATCAAGAGGATGATGATGATCCGGAAGGTGGTGCATCTGCATCAGCCTCACATCCTCAAGCTCAAGAGAGGCAAACTAAAAGAAACCTAGATCAAGGAGCCTCATCCTCCGCTCCTCCAGCTGAAGAACCCATTATGCAAGACAAAAGTAACTATTAGATGTTTTGTATTTAAAAACTTTTGTACTTGAATTATATATTACATTAATGTAATTAACCATCATCTATGTTTGTTTATGTTTAAATGCTTTATATGATGACTTATGTGTGATGTGATTAATGTTTAATCAAACTAATGAAGCTCAACAGGCAGATGAGTATGATGTCCAACCCCTTCAGTAGGTCAAGTCTCAATTGACCATGATTCTTGACTTGCAAGGGATAGTCAGGAGATCTATGAGCTACACTCCAGAAGAGGGAGAGATCACACATGACTTAACAGACGAACAGCTTGCTGAAATATTCAGGCTGAATCCTGACAAGCTGGTAAAAGATGCTCCAAAAGTTTATGTGGCAAGTGACGATGAGCTGAATGATGTTTATGAAATTGAGATCGAGGACATCACTGCTGAGCATTATCTAGAGTACACTGACCATGAAGGTAATGTTATACCCAACTTGGGTCATACTTTTGCTAGTGCTACATTTGAGAAGCTGGATGAAGTGGAGAAAGAAAATGCGAAAAATGAAAGCTCAGCCCAAGCTTCAGACGCTAATGTCGACTTGAAGAAAGCTGAATGGGCGGCTTGTTTTGCAGAAATGAAAGCCCACCATGTGCCGCCAAAGCAGAACGCCTACACAAAGCTCTACAAATTCAAAAGACATCAGAAAGTGTCTGGCAAGATCATAGCGTGGGTGTATTTTGAAGACTTAGGAGTCTATGCAATAAAGAGAGAGAAGGGGGTCGAGTACTTTAGATATCCTCATGATTTGAAGACTCTTCCTGGTTTTGAGCTCAACCATCTAGCATGTTTAGATCTTCTGTATGCAAATTTGAGGAAGATGCCAGGATGGTTCAAGGCTGCGTTGAAGAAAGAATACCACACCAAAGGTGACAACCTAGCAGCACCAACTAATGCTGAACCCACACCTACTACATCCCAACCACCCACACAGCCACAAATCACCATCAGCTACCAATGAAAATCCAAACGAACCCCTGCTCAGACTATTCAGTCTGTGGAGGTCCCCATACACTCACCCATACAGAGGAAGTGGAAACTAGAGCTCCCACTTCTCCAAAAGAGCAAACCACTCCCATCTCTTCAAGGATCAGTGCTGAGGTTCCTCATGCTCAGCCTGATGAACTCATAAGCCAAACTGCCTTAAGCCATCACTCGGAGTCTCAACACTCAAGTGATCAACCTTCAGGGGACAGTTACCATCCCCAGCCTTTAGATCTCAACCAACCAATCTCCAATCTTGATTTCTACACTGATGAAGATCTTGGTTTCAGTGAGTACCATGATTCTCTCTTCTTTTCCCCTACTCAAAGAGAGATGAGTGCTTCTGAGGCTCCTACTTCTAGCCCCCATCAGTCACCTACTGCTGAGGTGGACACTTCTAAATCTATTCAGGATGTCCATATGGAAGAGGCTCTCACTTTTGAAAGTGATTACATCATTAAGACCTCAACCATGGCAACTCAGCCCAGTGTCATCTCATCCCCCAATGATTCTTCTGATGAAGAAGAGGGGAATTTCAGACCAAATATGCACAAACTGTCCTAAACATGCACCTATTTAGTCTCCAAGGTTAGTCACCTTGAATCTCAACTAACTACCTTGCATAACAGGGTCAATGATCAGCAACTTCAGATTTCATATCTTAAGGAAAAACTAGCTGGGAGACCTTTAAGAAGAGCTCAACCAGGAACACAAGAACCTGTGGATGTGATTGACCTAACTCCTGGCTCACCTATGCAAGTAGGTGATGCTACCAAAAAGGGGGAGAAAGTCATCACAGCTATAAAACCTAGGAGTTCTTCAGAGAGAATGGACACTGAGGACTCACCATCCTCACTTGCAATTGTGCATTCTCAGCAACCTCCTCAAGTCCACATTGATGTGGATTACATAGACTCCTTCATACAAAGCCTGTTTGAGGATGGGATACCAAGGGCTATGTCATCTCCACCATCTTCTAATCACATCATTAGGTGTTGGTATGACAGTAACAGGAGAGCCCTAATCATCATAAAAGTTCAAGGACAGCAAGAGATCTTCAATTTTCAGAACCAAAACTATTATGACAGTCTGGATTTAGTCAGCATGCCACTTGTCAATCCAAGCCAATCAAGACAAGCTGACAAGTTGGCACAAAGAATCAAAGACAAGATCACTGCAGAGTTCAGCCTAAGAAGAAGAATGTGGGAATCAGGCAATGTCATCGGTCAACTGGATGTTGAGGCAAACCCTAAGTTTAGCTTCATACGGGAAACCTTGACTAAAGGCCTAGTGACAGAACTTGAGAGCCCAGTCTTATCACCAACAACTACTACAGAGATCAATGCCCTTTTTGAGAAGCCTGCTAGTGAAGGTGCTTCTCAACCTCTCTCTGGCCAAAGCTCAGAAGCTGCATCAAGTAATGAAGGCCAAAGCTCTCTCCACCCTGAGTCACAAAGGTCTGTGAGTGACAAAGGGAAAAGAAAGATGACATCTAAGGACATTGAGGAGGAGGTGAGAGAGAGGAAAATGAAGCTGAGGGGAGAAATTTCCTTTTTTGAGTTTGTAAGACTTATGGAGTCTGCTATCAGGGCTGCCCCCAGACCAGATACTTAGAAGAAAGAGGCAGAAGATGCAGAGCTACTGGTACAAATCAAAGAAGACAGAATAAAGAAAAGATTATACAAGCATGTGCCTACTCTCTCCCCAGTTCAAGAAAGCCCTGCATATGAGGATGTGGTTCAACAAGAACCTCAAGTGGATAAAGAAAAAGAAAGGATCAAGAGGATCAACTACCTGAGTACCACAGGCCTTTATCAGGTAGAAGCACTTCTTCCCTTATCCTTTTACTATATTGAGTTTGAGTATCTCAAACAACTTTAACTTGAGATAGTCAAGGAAAGAAAGACAACAAAAAAAGCTGAGGGAAGAAGCTGCTAAGTCAAGAGCCATCATACAGAAAAAAACATGAAGAATTTGCTGACAGGCAGAGGATCATGAGCTTTTTGAACTGTATGGATTCTCTAGAAGGAGACTTGGCCCCATGTCTTTATCCACTATGGATGAGCATATCAGGGTGATCAAGCAGAAGATAAAGAGTGGAGACCTGGTTGACTTACATTCCCCTCCAAGTCAAGCTCCACCTGAAATGGAGGTTAAGGTTGAACAAGCAGAGACATCACAACCTGGACCTCCTGCTGAATCTCAGCAAGCTTCATCTTCTGATCCACAGCAGGGTGAGACTCACTCTCAGTCTGAACTGTGAGAGTTGAAAACCCAACTGAGAAAGATAATGAATATCAATCAGGTACTGCAGGCCAGTCTTCTCAATTAAAAGTTGTAAAGAGAAAGAAAAGGATGGCTTCTAAACCAAAGCCAAAGAAGAAAAAGAAGTCTGCATCCTTTTCTAAACCTCAGGATGAGTCAGAACATCCTGAGGATGTGTAGCCAGAGGATGCTCCATCATCTCCCATTCAAATAGCTCCTCTTGCATCAGAAAGACCCATCCTGTCGTGGACATACACTACAAATCCAGAAAGATGGCATGTTATCAGAGATCATGGCATTGAGAATGTGTACACTTGGCAACAAATGTTTCAATTGCCTTTGCATGATCTTTTTGACATGAGAATACATTTTGACAGTCTGAAGGATCCTCATCATCTCATGAAGAAAGGTTTGATATCTGAAGTCTTCAAAAGTTTTGGTAGCATCAGCCTAGGGGGAGTTTGTATAGAATATGCATAGAGGCTGAAGCAACCAAAGACTTTCTGTATGCATGCTGCACAAGTACGGAAGAAGAATGCTTCGGAAGTTTCACACATGTAACAAAAATATTCTAAGTGTGAAATCTTCCGAAGCCAAAGATGAAGTCTTCCGAAGCTTCAGAGACAAAGTCTTCCGAAGCCTCAACTCTTGGAGATTGATTTCTTCCGAAGACTTTTAGTAACATGCTTTATCTGATGTACTTTTCCATAAACATGGACACCTTTCCGCTGCATCTCTGTAAAGTCACCAACTTACATGAGTTGGTGAAAAGGTCCATGATTCTGGTAACTGTACATTGATGTCTTAAGTCTGTCACTTTCTACTTCATGTACTTTATTCTTTTTGAAATAGATAAGGATGTGAGCTATGGCATGTCATATTCACAAAGTCAAAAAGGCAATCTGCCTTTTTGACTCTACAATTGATTTTGTTTTGAGTCTAGCCAATTGTATCCAGCTGGATTTCATAGTATGGCTGGCTGTAGGATGTAGTATAAGTATCTCATGTTCTTGTAATTTTATTGACATGCTTTGTAACACTTGTAATAGAACATAGAGAAAGCAATATACTTCAATCTTGAAAACCATATACTTGTAATCTTGTGTTATGTCTCTTACATTACTTGTGTTCATAGTGTCTTATTGTTGTTAATCCAGTTCACTGTTGGTTTGAGTTTAGTTAATCTCCTCTTTGTGTTGTTGTATTGTAAGTGAACCCCTTTCACCTATCATGTAATCTCACCATCTTAGGATCTCTCACACACACAAAATACTTAACATCTCAAATGGAAGTTATCACTAAAGCTGATATGGAAACTAGAACCATGACAAAATCCTCATTAATCACTCCCGAAGACTTTGACACTTGGTGCCAAAGAATGGAAGGTTTCATCAAGTCACAAGACTCTAGGATGTGGGAATTTGTTATCACTAGACCTTACATACCAAGCACCTCTTCAGTTGCTGTTGGAGGTGGTATAATTCCAAAGGCTATGGCTAACTATTCTGATGAATACAGAAAGAGAGTGGAGATCGATCAGAAAGCCATGACAGCCATTCAGATTGCTCTTCCAAAGTCTATGTATAGAGGTTTCAAGACAAGCAAAACAACTAAGCAGTTGTGGGATGCATTGAAATTATTATATGAGGATTCTACTGAAGCCAAGGAGAATAAGGTACCAATAACAATAAAGATCAACAAGAATAATAAACATCGTTCTAAACATAAACCTTCACAAGGTACCTATATACATATATTACAAGTTTAAGTTTAATAATAAGATTAACATTTTAACGTGAACTAGGGTTTTGATAGAATTTTGGGGATTTTAATAACTAAATTCAATAAAATAATATAATGGACCATGTTTTGATTCAATGAAAAATAAAATATACCATTTATATTTAATATGAAAAAAAATATGAAAAAGGAAATCATTCGTAATGAAATTTAAAAATCAAGTTTTATAATTATTTATAATACTCATGATTTAAACAATAATTTAGAGATAATGTTTGAACCAATAATAATTTAGTATTTTATACCATTATTTAAAGTCTATTTTATAAAAAAAAATATCATTGTTACTAATATTATATAAAAATATTAAATAAATAAATTTACAGAAATAATTAAATGACTCTAACATTAAATAAGCTTACAAAATTGGTTTTTTATACTTTTTAGAAATTTTAATAATTTTTTAAAGGCCAAAAAGCCCCAAAAATGAGTTAAGATTTCCCGGGTTCGAACCCAAGACCTCAAGGATGTGATGTGTACATGTGACCGGTAGACCACGAGCCACAGTCGTGGTAACTCCCGTTCCAAAATGATAAAAACACAATTGCAAAGGCAACCCCCAGTTATTAAGAACTCTAGTTTGATCTCGGTCCAAATTAAACACTAAATCGAATATGTTTATAGAAATAAACATGGGGATTTGATTCCCCATGTAATTTCGAGTATATATGTGTGTTCAATTTACCCGAATGAAGTTAGATTGACAATAAACAAGACGAAGAATAGTTGCGGCTATGTCGTGGATGGGTCCGATTGCAAACAATGACAATAATAAAGTTAATTGCACAGGAAGCTCATGCGGGACTTGATGATCGAAAACCCTCTGTCAATTTCAACCAAGGTCGCTCGAACTTGACGAATAGAACAACCACAGATCGCGAAGGATATGTGATTCGATTCCGATGTTTGCGTGTCTTTCAGGTGAAATTGTAAGTGAGGATAGATTTGGAATTGTTAAATGATTGTTTATGTTTGATTAATTTGAATTATTATCGAGTCTTAATTAGTGAACAGTTGATGTGTTGTGGTCGACGGTTACCGAGTTCAATCGGCACCCTTGTTGTATTTAACCTCGAATTAATGCGTACTTAAAGTTCAAAACATACCCACTAGTCTAATCAGAACGATTAAGGGTCAAAATTTGAGAGGATTAATGGGTTTTAGAAGTGGCCAGAGCTCGGCCAGAGCTCGTGCCAGTAATGCAGGAAGAAAAGAAAGGGTTGGGGGTTGGGTTGGTAAATTTGCAAGTTACACTTTGGTTCCTGTAGTTTTGCTTTTATCATTTTACGTACAAACTTAATAGTTAAAGTTTCTAAATGGCAATAAAACCCCCTAAACTTAATTAAACCTTAATTATTTAACTTTTATAAACTATTATATCTATATTATTATTATTATTATCTTATTTTATTATTAACATTATATTATTATTATTATATTATTATTATTATTATTATTATCATTATTATTATGATACTTATTTTGGTAAAATTAAATTACTAACTTCTTAAATGAATAAATTAATGTAAAATAAAAGAGATTAGTTTTATAAATGACAACAATAGTCCATACAAAAATAAATGACATTAACATTAATTAAAGGAAAAACACAAGATGTTACAGCCTCCCCAACTTATTAGAATTTCGTCTAGAAATTAAGAGTGAAACTACGAACAAAAACGGGTACTTTTCTTCATATGCTCCTCACATTCCCAAGTAAACCGCTCCACGCTTATTCTCCTAGCGAACCTTGACGATTGGAGTAGTTGTGGTTCTAGTATTCTTATGAAAGTCTAATGACTCGTCGATCTGGATTTCATCCAATGGAACATGCAGACTTTCATCAGCCAAACACTTTCTCAATTTCGAGACATGGAAAACAAGATGAACTCCACTAAGGTCAGAAGGTTGTTTAGTTTGTAAGCCACTTCCCGATCCTTTTCAGAATCTTGAAAGGTCCTACAAATCTTGGAGCTAGTTTTCCCTTCTTTCCAAAGCGAACAACGCCCTTCCATGGTGAGACCTTAAGAAGAACCATATCCCCAACTTCTAATTCAATGGCTTACGTCGCTTATTGGCATAGCTCTTTTGTCGACTTCTTGCCACTTCAAGGTTCTTGCGAATTATGGAGACTTTGACGGTAGTTTCTTGTATAAGTTCAAGACCAGTGATGAAGTTTTCACCAATGTCGGTCCAACATATCGGTGAATGAAATTTTCGACTATACAGTGCTTCGAAAGGTGCCATTTTGATACTCGAGTGATAACTATTGTTATATGAAAATTCCGCGGGCGGTAAATGCGTATTCCAATCACCACCAAAGTCAAGGACACAAAGACGTAGCAAATCCTCCAAGGTTTGGATGGTTCGCTCGGTTTGACCGTACATCTTAGGATGGTAAGCCGTGCTTAGATCCAATTGAGTACCCAAGAGTTCTTGCATAGACGACTAAAAATGCGAAGTGAAACGAGCGTCTCGGTCGGATGTGATGTGCAAAGGTACTTCTTGACGACTTACAATATCATCAATGTATATACGAGCCAACCTTGATGACTTGTAAGTGTCTCGTATGGGTATATGTCACATCCTCAAAATCCACGTGCGGAGTTTTACCGCGAGGCGTGTGAACAAACCAGGATCACAGTCAATAGTTACTCAGAACGACTCTATATGCCACAATTAAAATAAAATCAACCAAAATATACACTTGAAACTGTGTGGAAGCATTTTGTAAAAACAACCAAAGAAATAAAAATGTATACTATGGCAAAACATGTGCCAACCCAAAAGAGTAAACATTAATCACTAAAAACAATAAGATGTCTTGAAGACCGAGTCTTAGAATGCAAGTGAAACCATGTAGTGCTCCTAATGGCAAGCAAGCTAATGACCTGAGAATAGCATACTAAAATGTCAACATAATGGTTGGTGAGTTTCAAGAGTTGATGTCCAAACATAAGCAGTTTAATAGTAGAGATACAAAAGTAGTGCATTGTAACAGATAGAGTCCATTAACAATAAATATTAACTCATAGTGATTTCGCAATTGAAGCTGACTGTGTTACGTTGTTGCTTCCTGTCATGACTTAACAGGTCGTGACAATGTTCAATAGGATAAATTGCACCCGGTTGACTTCGAGTCACATAGGTGGGGCTCGTCAGACCCAGTAGTACTACCCAAATTTCCCCGCTATTCAATATTAACAATTCAAAAGTGTGAGGACTTTTCCATGATATCAACACTATATTAATATTATGCACAACTTGAATATATAAAGCATTTGCAGTTTACCAGTATGCTATCTCCCCCAAAAGAGATTAAGTAAAGAGTGGGGCATGAACTCACCTGATATGCGTAATAGATACTTAGAGTTTTACTAGACAGACAGAGTGGACAGACAACATTTAGAGGTTACCTAGATCATATAAGTACATGAGTACATGTAAACAGAGAACATGTGAAACCTAAGTACACTACAACAAAGGACTCAAGGTTTCAAAAAACAGACACGTTTACCTAGTTGACCCGTTTGACCCGTTGGTGACTTTATGTGTTGTAAACCATTCAAGCAATCATACACACATATCATACATGGTTAGCATTCAAATGGATCAGATGTATGCTACATTATCCAGGTGTATCACTTAGATCATCATACAACCAAATATCATACAAGTCATGCGAATCTAGAACATTAACATGTCCACTAGTTATAACATAACTAACATGCAACACAAAGATCAAATCACGCACCACATGCCATGTGAAGCCACTCAGGACTTCACATCCTAAACCCTGCCAATCCTACTAAGTAGGGGTCTCAGATTCACATACGTGTATGATGATTACAATCATATTCATTAACCATGTTCATTGCCTTCAATATACACCACATTAATCAATTTCCAGTCCCAAACATAATGTATTAACTACTAACCACATCAACAACATACATGATCATCAAAGTCCATACATTATCCATGAGTATCCAGCATCTCATACAACTAAATTAACATGTTCTACCACATTAGAATTCATCCATGAACATACTAACATGCTCCTAATATCCCAAACATGTTCAAACTATCATCCTTCAAACTTTGTGCAAATAAAGTTTCCCTTTTGGGAAAGTACATTCCAACATCTATCAAACACTCAATGTATTCATGAATTCATTACAATTATACCATCTCAAGCTCATAATAACATCTAGACATGGTTAACAATACCTAATCATCATAATCCATTAATCATCATGTACAAAAGTTTCCATTTTTAGCAAGATATGAACAACAACATTCATTCTAAGATTTCTAGCATTCATATCAACAATCTAGCATCTAATTATCATCATGAACACATCAACAACATCAATCTATCATTAGATCATCATGTCATGGAAATAAAGTTACTATTATTAGTAACCTATGAACACCAACTTCAATTCATCAATTTCTTGCAAGATCAATGTATCCTACCATTCATACAACCTACTAATAATCATACATCATCAAACAACCATCAATCATACATAATCTTTTCAATTTCGAATTAGGGTTTGCCTAGAATCAAAGTTCATGATCAATCCATTAAAAACATACAATTCATGCATAATCAACGTTAAACAACATGTGTTCAATCCAACTAACATATAACATCATCAATGAACATCAATTTCGACCCCGTGATCATACAAAAACGAATTATGGTTCGGCCCTAACAATAAATCCATAAAAAAACACCAAAACTAACCTTAATTCTTGCCAAGGAACACGATTTTGATGTTGTTAACTTGTTGTATTGCTTGTAATCGACCAAAATCCGTAGCCAATTGGTTGTTTCTAGGCTGATTTCGAAGTGAGGGTGTGAGAGGTTGAATCGCGGCTGATGGGGTGTGGGGGCTAGGTTTTTTGTGTTTTAATTAATTTAATTTTGCATATTTACCATTTAAACCCTTGTGTTTTGTATTTTATAAAAATTTAAGCTTTTAAACTCTTTGTAAAGTGTTTTTAACTTAATAATATAAAGATATAAACTAATGATAATCATTATATATTTTATCTTTATAAAAACACAAGACATACGAATAAATAGGCACGTTTCCACGTTACGTGATTAATTTCCTAATTAACATTTAAAACATGCAAACACATAAACATAATACCATAATCACATAATCAATTAGATTATCAATAATGTAACATTATTAATTATTATTAGGTCACCAAGGTTAAATGACAACTAGTGTGTGTTTACGACACGTGTATGCAAGACTCAACGGAACTAACAGAGTTTCATAACGGAAATTTACCGGATGTCACAGTATAAAATGTGCCTACTTGGTCAATCGGTCAACGATCACCCATATGCTATCATGATCACAAGAGGTACGGGGTAGTTTGGTTATAAAGTCCATGATATGTGTTCCCATTTCCACATAGGAATCTTGGGTTGTTCAAGTAAACCACTTGGACATTGATGTCCGGCTTTAACCTTCGTACACGCAAGGCACTTAACTACATAAGTCGCTATGTCTTTCTTCATTCCAGACCACCAATATTGACCATGCAGGTCCATATACATCTTATCGAAGCCATATTTTTGAAAAAAAAATTCTCATCCAATTCCTTCTTTTACTCCATTAAATATTCTTTATCAAATGAAAAAATTACCACTTCGTCTGAAACTAGCACCAGTGGAACTAGTTCTACTGGTACGTCAGACGATCATTCATCTATTTTTGTAAATAATAATTCTTGTTCACGTAAACTTCAACCTCGTGCCATGTATAAGACATTTAGTGACATTGATTCTAGCATATCTGAATGTGATGAGGAAATTACCATTAACCATATTCCTATCTCATCATATCACAAACCTAGACACAAACCTCACTGTTTCAGATGTGGTCAAGAGGACCATCTTGTCAAGAATTGTCCTGCATTGCTTCATGGTCATTTTAATAGGAACTATTTTGGAAATAAATTAACAAAATTTGTTAATAATTCTTTTGCAAAAAATATGCTTCTTCTAAAGATAAAGTTGTTCAATCTTGGTTTCCTATTTCACCTGGTTAATCTGTTCATTATTTCATTTTAGGAGTCATCCACTAAGATTGTAAACAGTGTGTGGCATGTAGATAGTGGATGCTCCAAACATATGATAGGGGTGAAAGACTTGCAAACCAATTATCAGATTATAGATGGAGGATATGTTGCTTTTGCTGGTGACAAAAAGGGTGGAAAGATGATTGGTCAAGGAGAAGTTACCAATGGTTCTTTAACTTTGGAGAAAGTAAACTATGTTCCTGAGCTGGCATTTAATCTTCTGAGTGTTTCTCAAATCTACGATAAAGACATTCCAGTATTGTTTAAATCTGATGAATGTCTATTTTTAAAATCAGAGATTGATATTCCAGATGATTTGATTCTTATGCGTGCTCCCAGACAACATGACACATATCTTCTTGATATGAACTCTAGCGAGTCAAAGTATACCGCAACCTGTCTTCTTTCTAAAGCTCCAAACTTTGAGTCTCTTTTATGGCATCGTCGATTGGGCCACGTTAATTTAAAATAATAAAAAAATTAGTCAAAAACAATCTCGTTAGAGGACTCCCTTTAAAAGATTTTTGTATGAACGAAAAATGTATGGCTTTTGCCAAGGGCAAACAGCATAAGAAACCACATAAGCCCAAAATTGAAAATATCATAACTTGACCTCTCGAGTTGTTACATACTAATTTGTTTGGCCTAATCAGCATTAAATCTATTTCTAAAAAATCTTTTGCCTTGTTGTTACAGATGATTTCTCAAGATATTCACGGGTGAGATTTCTTGCACACAAAGGAGAGGTTGCTAAGGAATTGAAGAAGTTAATTCTTTCTATCGAGACAATCAACAAGAGAAAGGTTCTGGGTCTGAGAAGTGACAACGGCACTGAATTCAAAAATCAAATTCTTGATTCATTTTGTGCTCAAAAGGGAATTGTGAGACATTTAGTGCTGCCAGGACACCTCAACAAAATGGTGTAGCTGAACGAAAGAATCGCACTCTCATTGAAGTCGCACGTACAATGCTAATAGAATCTTTGTTACACATTATTTTTTAGGCTGAAGCCGTGAATTGTGCTTCATATGTTCTAAACCGAGTGTGATTGTCAAGGACAAAATGAAGACTCCTTATGAACTTTTTCATAAGAGGAAGCCTCTAATTGACTTCTTTCGGCCATTTGGTTGCTCTTGCACTCTTCTGAATACTCAATCTGAAAAGACAAAGTTTGGTGCCGTGTCTGACGAGTGTTACTTTGTTGGTTACTCTTCTTCTCAAAAGGCCTATCGCGTATATAACAAGAGAACACGTATCATTCAAGAGTCATTCTATGTTGATTGGCAGGAGTCTAACTCTACTGATGTTCGATCTAAACCATTATGGTTCTTTGACTCCGATACTGTGTTTAGTTCGTTTAATCTTCCAGTTTTCGACAATGATGCGTCCATTCCAATTTTCAAACAAATATTATTTACTCAACCCCATCTCCTGCTCATTCCACCTCTTCAGCAAATGATGCCACTTCAGCTGATGTTGGATCATCTTCTCCATCACTTGATCTGTCACCAACACCTGTTTCTACTTCACCAACATCAGTTTCCCCACCACATCTCTTCCTTTATCACCTACATCTATCACATCACAACCTGTTCCATCCCTCTCACCCAAATCTTATCCTTCATAATCTATGAACGAAACTTCTCCAAACACCTTTCCTTTAGACACAAACTTCAAAACTTTGAAAGATCATACTCTTGATAATTTTATTGGATCAATCACTGATGGTGTTCGGACGCGGAGTCAATATGGTTTGATTAGTATCTACCTCTTCTCTTGCTTTATCTCTTAAACTATCCCAAAAAATGTGCATGTCGATCTACAGGACCCATGCTGGGTGGAGTCAATGCAATTGGAGCTTCAACAATTCAGAAAGCTCAAAGTTTTGACCTTGGTTGACTTGCCTCCCAATAAATGCTCAATTGGTACAAATGGGTGTTCAAGAACAAACCTGATGATCGGGGTATGGTGGTGCGTCACAAGTCTAGACTGGTTGTGCAAGGTTTTTCTCAAGAAGAAGGATCGACTATACTGAAGTCTTTTCTCTGATCACCCGTCTTGAAGCAATCAGGATTTTTCTCGCTCATGCTGCTAATAAACAGTTCAAGGTCTATCAGATGGATATCTAGTGTGCTTTCCTTTATGGAGACATTGATGAGGAGATATATGTGAGTCAACCATTGGGTTTTGAGGATCCTGACTTTCCCGATAAAGTCTTTAAGCTTGATAGGTCTCTGTATGGTCTTCATCGGGCACGGTCTTCATCGGGCACCTAGGACCTGGTATAAGACAATGACTCGGTATCTCTTAAACAATGGTTTCTCTCGTGGCACAATCGATATGACTCTTTTCAAAAAGGAAGTGAATGGTGAAATGTTGTTTGTCCAAGTTTATGTCGATGATATTATTTTTGGCTCCACCAATTCACTTTTATGTTGGGAGTTCGAAGAAGTGATGCGTAATTGTTTTGAAATGAGTATGATGGGAGAAATGTGCTTTTTTCTTGGATTACAAGTAGAACAAAAGGATGAAGGCATTCTAATTCATCGGGAAAAGTACGTTAAAGAAATCTTGAAAAAATTCAAGATGGATGATGCTTCTCCTGAAATGACTCACTTTACTGCTCAGACATGTCTCACTCCTGATGAGAACGAGAAATATGTTGATCCTTATCTCTATAGTTTTATGATTGGTTCTCTCATGTATCTTACGGCAAGTCGGCCTGATATCACTTTTGCTGTAGGATATTGTGCTCGATATTAGTCGGCCCCAAAGAAGTCTCATGAGAAAGCTGTCAAGAGAATATTTTGTTATCTCAAAGGCTCATCTCATTTAGGTCTATGGTATCCATATGGAGGGAATTTTGATTTACATGCTTATTCTGACAGTGATTCTAAGGTTGCAGGTTAAACAAAAAATCGGTGTCCAGAGGGTGTCAATACCTGGGCAATTGTCTGGTGTCAAGGCAGAGCAAGAAACAAACCATTGTTTCTCTTTCTACAGGAGAAGCGGAATACATTGCTGCCTCTAGTTGTTGTTCCCAAGTCCTTTGGATACAACACCAAATGATTGACTATGGAATCAATTTTCTCCACACGCCGTTGTTTTGTGACAACGAAGCAGCCATCAGGATCGCTAAAAATCCTATTCATCATCCCCGAACCAAGCACATCAAAATATGAATTCATGCAATTCATGATGCACAAGAAAAGGGTTTTATCGATATTATTCCTATTGATATGAAAAATCAAAAGGAAGATCTTTTCACGAAAACTTTTGATAAACCTCGATTTTATGAATTGATCTCTATGATTGGGTTTATATCCTTATAAACCTCTTTTCTTTTCTTTTTTAAAAAATAAAAAATATATATAATAATAAAGTAAATAATATATAATTTTAATAATTTTAATAATATTATCCTTTCAAAATAAAATTTTGGGGGAGCAACTAAGTTACCTCGGTGTTGATTTTGAAATGACGAGAAATGATTCTATATCTTCAGGACATGTTCATTTTTGCATGACTAGTACTTAAAATGAGAATATATTAACTGATGCTGTTATCTGATTCACATCTTTTTTTAAGTGCAAATGATGGAAAAGCAAATAGATTCTTTAACGATATGCATGGTAGACTCAGCCTGAAATATAAAGTAAACAAAAGCATTTTGATTTAAATTGAATCTCTGCTTAAGGATGTTTGGATTTTTGCGATCATTTTGGCTTGCACAGAAACTGAGTCCCGACAAAAAGTGGATTGAGAATTGATCTTATGGCTCATGTCCTGTACATTTGTTGTACTTGTGCTAATCTCCTCTGTTGTACGGTGGTGCTGACCTGGAGTGATGATCTCCTCTGTTGTATGGCGGTACTGACCTGGAGCTCTCATTGGCACATGATTAAATGGTCATCTCCTTTGTTATACGTGAGTATAGACCTGGAGCTCTCACCATTTGATCTAAGTTGTATCAAATCATCTAACGATGATTTCATATCTGAATGCAATATTCTGATAATAATCACTTGCACACTGATGCACAAGCCTTGCTCTCTAAAGATCGTTTCAAAATTCAAGAAATCCTGAGGTTGGGGTGAGGGTTTTTGCCAAAATGATTGTGGGGTTCTAACTGTAACGCCCGGATATTTTCTTTAAAGCCACCGAAAGAAGAAAAGAAATAAAATCAAAAGTCGAGGGACCAAACACGCCAACGAGAAAAAGTTGGGTGAATTGATGCATTTGAAGGGAAAGGGCAGCCCTTACCCTCTCCCCCACACCCAAAATTCAATGAAAATCATCGTGTAGCGGGTCCAAACGAAGCTCTACTTCTTGGTGTGGTTTGTCTGGGTTCAAGGACCCCTCTTTTAAACGTTTTGGTCGATTTTAGGGCTGGAACACATCTGAAAACCCGTTTTTGTATATGTGTATGTTTGACCCATTTGTATGTGTTTGCGTGTGATGCGTTTGGAGTTTGTTTTTGGGCTTGTGTGTGCTTAAATGGTTTTATGGTATGCATTTCTAAGGTTTAGGATGGTTGATTTGGGCTTAGAATGGGTGTGGATGAGCTTGGAGGTCGAAAATGGCAGATTGGGTTCAGGATGAACTGCATTCTGCATCAGCTAGGGCTAGGCGACCGAATGGAGGCCATACAGCCGAATGAGGTGCAATTGAGGTTCGTTCGCATGATTGTGGGTTCATTCGTATGATTGAGGATTCATTCGCATGACTAAGGGCCCATTCGCATAAGTGCTCATCCGTATTAGTTTTATCTGCACAAAGTGTTCGTTCGCATTAGTTCCATTCGCATGGGACTCATCCGCATTGAGTCTATCCACATTAGGTCCATTCGCATGGGTGTTCATTCCCATAGGTGCTCATCTACATTAGGTCCATACGTATGATGTTCAGTCGCCTGGAGGCCATGCGACTGAAGGGTGCCCACACATCCAAGTAGAACTGGTGTACCCGAGGAAATCGTAGTTTATGTACTGACTTTCGGGGGAAAGTGCAGATGTAAGTTTTGACATGGAAGATTCCCATAAGTTTATGTAATATGACCATTGAGATCATAGAGGTTATGTTGGGCATGATGATGATGTTGCATGTTTATGCATGTTGCATGTTATGTATGTATGATGATGCCCTGTATGATAATGTTAGTGAATGTGTATGTTATGTTCCATATTATGATGTATGTTTATCTTTCCCATGACTTTGCGTTGAATGTAAATGAATGAATGAAAGTATTATGTAACGTAAAGTGAAAGATAATGAAAAGGGGAATATGATGAATGAATGCATGCATTAATGAACGAATGAAGGTAAGAAAGGCTTGCAAGCAAATGTATGGAGGTGCACACCTAATGAAGGTGTTAGCTCAACGGTGAGCGGGTTAGCTACCCCAACGATGCACACTGGGTCCAATCTTTGTGATTGACCATATGTATGGGATCCTTGCCGCTTGCCCTAGGTGCTGGAGTCAGCTTCGTGCACAATGTTCAAGGTTTATGAAAGACCTCAAGCCCAGTTACTAGCTTCGTGCACAATGTTCGGGGTATAACATAAGGCATTGATCCGGAATGTAAGAGAAAAGACAAGTTGTGAATGTAGTTACCCTAGGTACTGGAGTCAGCTCCGTGCCTAATGTTCGAGGTCTATGAAAGACCTCAGGCCCAGTTACCCGCTTCGTGCACAATGTTCAGGGTAATGTACATGTCATCGGAAGTAATGAACGTACGAACAAATGATTGAAGTATGAATGAATGATGAAGATAATAATAACATTATCTATGTGTACGTATGATGTATGATCGCATGAAAGTAAAGAACGGGTTTAACTAAAGAAAAGTATGTTTTATTGTAAAACTAGAACTCACTCAGCAACGCTGACTTATATGTGTTTCTAGTTGGCATGTAATGTTGCTAAGGATGGCACGGGGCGGCTACTCAGCTCTTTTGGGATGGCATCCATTTATAATGCTATTGTGATGTAATGCAACTTGGGTTTTGTAATCAGTTAACAATGTATTAATTTTCAAAAGCTATTATATTGAAATGAAATGTTTTGTTTAAATGTTTCTGCTGTAACATTTTTATGAAATCTGATGAAAATATGTGTTTATGTGCAATGATTTACCAGCTGTAAGCGCCCCGGGAATGGGGCCTTACAAGTTGGTATCATAGCCAAAGTTTAAGTGAAATGGGTACATTTTCAAAATAAACCTTAACTTAAACTGAGAACGGGACGGAAGGGGAAGGATGCCAATCTGAGTAGTTGTGTGCCATCAGGTATTTTCGTAATGTTAACTGGTATTTTGTGCGCATGTTATGTGGTTATGTGTTGTATGTAGATTTAAATACTGATGTAGTCAGGACACGTAATGCTCGGGGTAGAAGAGTAAAGTAAGTGGCTAATCACAACTGGCCACTGTAATTAGGGACTTACTATACTTGACATAAACTGAGTTGTTTCCTTGAATGACCGTGTTGGTGTTTGAATCTTTCAGTGTGCGTGTGAATGGCCGGTGGTAGATCTTCGAAAGCCTCTCGTGGTGGTGGTCGTGATGGGCTTGGTGCTGAGCCGCGACCCAAGAGAGGGAGACATGGAGCTGAAAAGGTGGTTCATGAAGAACCAGAGACCCCTCATCCGGAGGGTGGCGACGAGAGCGCCAATCTGAGAGCCTCAATAAAGGAGGCTGTAGTTGAAGAAGTCAATCAGGTCATGCAAACAATCTTACCGTCTGTGGTGATCGAGGTCATCAAGGCTGAACAGGAAGGGGAAAGAAAAGAGAGGATCAGGTCCGTGGGAGGACGAGATCAACCAGAGCCTGAAACGGTTCTATCTTATGATGAAGAAGAAGAGGAAGAACCTGCGCCAGAGGCGGTACGAGGCTATAATTATGGAGCGTTTCAATGATGCAAGCCCCCTACTTTTGATGGTAACGGCACTACTGCTGCTGCTCACCGGTGGGTGAGAGAAATGGAAGTTGTCTTAAATATCAGCGAGTGCCGGGAGGACAGAAAGTAAAGTTTGCTACCCATTCTTTTGCGGACTCGACTCTGTACTGGTGGGACAATATAGTCCAAGCCAAGGGTAGTAGGGCCATTGGGAGAATGAGATGGCCTGAACTGAAGAAGTTGGTGATCGAGGAGTTTTTCCTCATAGAGAAATGGATAAAGTTGAAAGAGAGTTCCTGCAGCTGCAAGCGGAAACCATGACACATCAGCAGTACTCCACAAAGTTCAACAAAATGGCACATCTGGTGCCGGATCAAGTGACGCCCTTGTCACGAAAGATCAAAAGATACATTCAGGATTTTGCCAGCGGATATTCACAGGCACATGATCGCTGCTCGACCGAGCACCTTTAGGTCAGCGGTGGATTTGGCGAGGAGATTGTATGATGAGAAAACGGTGGTGGTGACTGAAGGTAGCAAGAAGGGTGGTGGTGATCGGAACTGGCATGGGAAGAGGTTTGGTCGGGGTGATGCCTCGACGGGTAATAAAAAGGCACGGGTGGATGATCACCGTGTAGTCACACCGGGTACAGGATCGAAGAAGTGTGGCAAATGTGGGAAAGAGCATAGTGGTGAGTTTAGGTTGGGGCTGAACGTCTGTTTCAAATGTGGGAAGCCTGGTCATATAGCTAGAGACTGTAGGGGTGCAAGGTGTTTCAATTGTGGGGAAAGTGGTCATATGAGTAAAGAGTGTAAGAAGCCGAGGGCTGAGGGATCTGGGGTAAAGAAGACTGGAGGAGAAGGACCAAGGGCGAGCGCTAGGGCATTCACTATGACACAGGAGGAAGCTAGGATGGACCCTGATGTCATGTCCAGTACATTTCCGGTGAACCAAACTTTAGCTTCCGTGTTATTTGATTCGGGTGCCAGTAAAAGTTTTATTTCTGCTGCTTTCTATGCCAAGCTGCCTGTTAGTAGTAGGTGTTGATGCGCCCTTTGATGTAGAAACTGCCATAGGTAAGTCTACCAGGATTTCTGAGATGATAGAGAACTGTGATGTGGAACTAGAAGGTCATAAGTTTCCTGTTAGACCGTTCATGATGACCTTAGGTGGTTTCGATTTGGTTATTAGGATGGATTGGTTAGTGGACTTCGAGGCGAACATTGTGTGTCGCAAGAAGATGATTCGTTTGACAGTGCCTGACAGTAGTTCAGTACCTGTTTATGGGGATCAGGTCACGACGATCCCGAAAGTAATCTCAATGGCAGTGGTGGGAAAGTGTATGAGGTGTGGATGTAGCACCTAATTGGCCTATGTAAAGGATGTGGATACGCCAGCACCATAACTATCCGATGTACTGGTTGTGTTTGACTTTCTAGACGTGTTTCCAGAAAACTTACCAGGAGTGCCACCTGACAGAGAGATTGAGTTTCAGATTGATCTGACACCGGGTGCCCACCTGTTGCCAAGGCACCGTATCGGTTGGCTCCGACAGAGATGAAAGAGTTTATGGAACAACTGCAGGAGTTACTTGACAAGGGGTTCATTAGACCGAGTATCTCTCCTTGGGGTGCTCTTGTCCTATTTGTGAAGAAGAAAGACGGTAGTATGAGGATGTGTATCGACTATTGCGAGCTGAACAATTTGACGGTCAAGAACCCATACCCCTTACCAAGAATAGATGATTTGCTTGATCAGCTTCAAGGTTCTAGTTGGTTTTCAAGGATAGATCTTCAATCGGGCGACCATCAGTTGAAGGTGAAGGAGCAGAATTTCCCTAAAACAGCTTTCCGCACGCGTTATGGTCACTACGAGTTTCTTGTCATGTCTTTTGGTTTGACCAATGCGCCAGCTGCTTTTATGGATCTGATTAATCGAGTGTGTCGGCCGATGTTGGATAAATCAGTGATCGTGTTCATTGATGATATCCTGGTATATTCAAAGAATGAGGAGGAGCATGCTGGTCACATTCGGGAGGTTCTAGAGACACTGAGGAAGGAGAAGTTGTATGCCAAGTTCTCCAAGTGTGCATTTTGGTTGGCGAGGTTCAGTTCTTGGGTCATGTGGTGAATCCTGACGGAATTATGGTGGACCCGGCAAAGGCAGAGGCAGCGATGCAATGGAAGTCTCCAAAGACGCCATCCGAGATTCGTAGCTTCTTGGGCTTGGCGGGCTACTATAGAATATTTATCTAAGAATTTTATAAGATCGCTTCTCCACTAACTAAGTTGACCCCAAAGGATGTGAAGTTTGTATGGGGTCAAGCTCAAGAATAGGCGTTCGAGGAATTGAAGGCGAGGTTGACTCAATCTCCTATTCTGTCATTACCCGAGGGAAGTTAAGATCTGGTGGTTTATTCTGATGCTTCCTACTCAGGGTTGGGGTGTGTGTTAATGCAGAGACGAAAAGTTATAGCCTATGCATCCCGACAGTTGAAGGTTCATGAGGTCAATTACCTTATTCATGACCTGGAGCTAGCAGCCGTGGTCTTTGTGCTAAAGATTTGGAGGCACTATCTTTACAGGACGAAGTGCACCATATTCACTGACCATAAGAGCTTGAAGTACTTCTTTGAGCAGAAAGACCTAAACATGAGACAGAGACGATGGTTGGAGCTCATAAAAGATTATGACTACGAGATCCATTACCATCCAGGCAAAGCCAACGTGGTGGCGGACGCCATTAGTAGAAAAGAGAAACCCGAGTCGATCCAGGTGAAAGCATATCAGTTAATCATGACCTCGGATGTGATGAAGCAAGTCAAGGAGTTTCAAGATGAGGCATTGAAAGAAGATCATCTTAACTCTAAAAGAATGAGAGGTCTGGTCGGAGAATTAGGTGAGAACAGGCTTGGTGTTAGAAATCGATTTGGGAGGATATGGATTCCTTGTTTTGGGGATCTACGCATGAGGATCATGGATGAAGCTCACAAGACTCGATACTCCATTCATCCCGGTGCCACAAAGATGTACCAAGACATGAAGAAATATTATTGGTGGCCAGGTATGAAGCGTGATGTGGTGGAGTATGTGAGTAAGTGCCTTAGTTGCTTACAAGTGAAGGCCGAGCATCAAAAGCCGTATGGGAAGATCCAACCTTTGGATATACCGGAATGGAAGTGGGAGCACATCACCATGGATTTTATTATGAAGCTGCCACGTACTCCGAAAGGGTATGACGCCATATGGGTGATAGTTGACCGTTTGACGAAGAGTGCTAATTTCCTACCTATCCGCGAGACATATTCATCTGAGGGGCTAGCGGATCTTTTCATAAAAGAGATTGTAACTCGTCACGATGTGCCGGTGTCTATTGTGTCTAATCGTGACATCTGGTTTACATCCAAATTTTGGAAGAAATTCCATGACGCATGGGGACGAGATTACACATTAGCACGGCTTACCATCCCCAGACTGATGGTCAGTCAGATAGGACCATTCAGACATTGGAGGACATGCTTCGGGCATGTGTTATTGATTTTAGGGGAAGTTAGGATGACCACTTACCGTTAGCTGAATTCTCATACAACAACAGTTATCATGCCAACATTGGTATGCCGCCTTATGAGATGCTATATGGTAGGAGATGCAGAACGCCTATCTGTTGGGGTGATATATTCAAAAAGAACTGGGGAGCGTCAAGGTAATCGAGGCTACGACTGAGAAGCTTGAAAAAATCAAGGCCTTTATGAAGGCAGCCAAGATAGACAGAAGTCGTATGCTTATAAACGACGCAGACCGATTGAGTTCCAGGTGGGTGACTGGGTTATGTTGAAGGTCTCACCTTGGAAGGGGATTATCCGATTCAGAAAGCAGGGCAAGTTGAGCCTGAGGTACATAGGCCCTTTCTGAATCATTGCTCGAGTAGGAGAGGTGGCCTATAGACTGGAGTTACCAGATGAGTTAAGTGGAATTCACCCGAAATTCCATGTATCGCATCTGAGAAAGTGCTTGGTAGATAAAGATATGATTGTTCCACTAGAGGATGTCGAAGTAGACGAACGGCTCAATTATGTGCAGCAACCAGTGGTGATCATTGTTCGAAAAGAGAAGAGGCTGAGAAATATAGTGGTTTCTCTTGTGCGTGTACATTGGAAGCACAGGAAGGGATTCGAGTCTACCTGGGAGACTGAAGAAGAAAAGAGGCAGCATTACTCACATATGTTCGTGTTCGAGGAATAATAGGTTTTAGGGACGAAACCTATTTAAGGGGGGTGGACTTGTAACGCCCGGATATTTTCTTTAAAGCCACCGAAAGAAGAAAAGAAATAAAGTCCAAAGTTGAGGGACCAAACTCGCCAAGGAGAGAAAGTTGGGTGAATTGATGCATTTGAAGGGAGAGGGCAGCCTTTACCCTCTCCCCCACACCCAAAATTCAGCAAAGAGAAAGAGAGGAGAAAGAAAGGGAGAAAAGAGAAAAGGTTGGTTCGAGTAGATTCAAGCGAGCAAAATCATCGTGTAGCGGGTCCAAACGAAGCTCTACTTCTTGGTATGGTTTGTGTGAGTTCTAGGACCCCTCTTTTAAATGTTTTTGGTCGATTTTAGGGATGGAACACATCTGAGAACCCATTTTTGTATGTGTATGTGTTTGACCCATTTGTATGTGTTTGCGTGTGATGCGTTTGGAGTTTGTTTCCGGGCTTGTGCATGCTTGAATGGTGTTGTGGTATGCATTCCTAAGTTTTAGGATGGTTAATTTGGGCTTAGAATGGGTTTGGATGAGCTTGGAGGTCGAAAATGGCAGATTGGGTTCGGGATGAACTGCATTCTGCATCAGCTAGGGCTAGGCGAGCGAATGGAGGCCATACGGCCGAATGAGGTGAGATTGAGGTTCATTCGCATGATTGAGGGTTCATTCGCACGATTGAGGATTCATTCGCTCAACTGAGGGCCCATTCGCATAAGTGCTCATCCGCATTAGTTTCATCCGCACAAAGTGTTCATTCGCATTAGTTCCATTCGCATGGGCCTCATCCGCATTGAGTCTATCCGCATTAGGTCCATTCGCATAGGTGTTCATTCGCATAGGTTTTCCTCTGCATTAGGTCCATACGCATGATGTTTAGTCGCCTGGAGGCCATGCGACTGAAGGGTGCCCATACGTCCAAGTAGGGCTGGTATACCCGAGGAAAGCGTAGTTTATGTACTGACTTTCGGGGGAAAGTGCAGGTGTAAGTTTTGACGTGGAAGATTCCCATAAGTTCATGTAAGATGACTGTTGAGATCATAGAGGTTATGTTGGGCATGATGACGATGTTGCATGTTTATGCATGATGAATGTTATGTATGTATGATGATGCCCTGTATGATGATGTTATTGACTGTGTATGTTATGTTCCTTATTATGATGTATGTTTATCTTTCCCATGATTTTGCATTGAATGTAAATGAATGAATGAAAGTATTATGTAACGTAAAGTGAAAGATAATGAAAAGAGGAACATGATGAATGAATGCATGCATTAATGAACGAATGAACATAAGAAAGGCTTGCAAGCAAATGTATGGAGGTGCACACCCAATGAAGGTGTTAGCTCAATGGTGTGTGAGTTAGCTACCCCGAAGGATGAACACTGGGGTCCAATCTTTGTGATTGACCATATGTATGGGATCCTTGCCGCTTGCCCTAGGTGCTGGAGTCAGCTTCGTGCATAATGTTCGAATTCTATGAAAGACCTCAAGCCGAGTTACCAGCTTCGTGCATAATGTTCGGGGTATAGCATAAGGAACTGATCCAGAATGTAAGAGAAAAAATAAATGGTGAATGTACTTACCCTAGGTACTGGAGTCAGCTTCGTGCCCAATGTTCGAGGTCTATGAAAGACCTCAGGCCCAGTTACCCGCTTCGTGCACAATGTTCGGGGTAATGTACATGTCATCGGAAGTAATGAACGTACGAACAAATGAATGAAGTATGAATGAATGATGAAGATAATAATAACATTATCTATGTGTACGTATGATGTATGATCGCATGAAAGTAAAGAACGGTTTTATCAAAAGAAAAGTATGTTTTATTATAAAACTACAACTCACTTAGCAACGCTGACTTTTATGTGTTTCCAGTTGGCGGGTAATGTTGCTGAGGATAGCACGAGGCGGCTACTCAGCTCTTTTGGGATGGCATCCATTTATAATGCTTTTGTGATGTAATGCAACTTGTGTTTTGAAATCAGTTAACGATGTATTATTTTGCAAAAGATTATTGAAATGAAATGTTTTGTTTAAATGTTTCCGCTGCAATGTTTTTATGTAATATGATGAAAATATATGTTTTATGTGCAATGATTTACCAGCTGTAAACGTCCCAGGAACGGGGCCTTACACTAACATTATAAAGCATTTAATCGAACCTTAACGAATCATCTGTTGCTTGTTGAAAAAGATAGGGCTTGAGTTTAAGCAGACAAACATATCAGCAATCGTTATTGATCTGTTTAAGAATTTCAAAATCATTTAAGACTGTGATCCGTTTCAGTTATCGGTATGATCTCATTGTCGGTCGATGATTTAATTCATCTTTGTTTAATAGTAAAAAAGGATGTCAGCGAAACTATATCTTCGCTACTTGTTTCGCTAGACGAAATTGCAATTCGCTCAGCGTTTTCATCCAATGTGATGTCCTTTTGTTCTATATTTCATCTGATGAAATTACAACTTCGCTTAGCGAAACTATTCTTTTGTCTGGCAAAAATATTTTCTATTTAAGTCATTTTGCGAAATTAAAAACTTACACTTTCGCACTTTCGTATATCTCCGACTCTTAGGGCTTTACCATGACTTTCTCTTACGATTTCGTGATTTTGAGTTGTTGATTATGTTTGTTGGTTGATTTCTGTTCGCAAGTGAGTTTCGAACTCAGGACTTTCTTATAATCTAGTTAATAATAACACATTTGAGTTTATTTGATTGTGTCTCTTTGGTGTCTTCGCTGTTCATCTAGCGAAACTACCGATTATCCAGCGCAACTGAACGAAAGTTCTTAATATTTCTGCGAAACTGTGAGGTTATTCTGTCCGAGCGAACTTAACAGCTACGCTGACCAAGATTCAGTTTCGCCCGCAATGAACGAAAGTTCTTATAGTTTTGCCCAGTCGAAACTACCTTTCTATTTTAGCGAATCTGATATGTTTTAGCTAGCGAAACTACACTTTCGCCCGCCGAAACTATATCTCTTCCTGCGAATCTATACTTTCAGCTAGCGAATTTGTTTGTTTTATTTCATTCTATTTTATTTTTATTATTTATTTTTTATTCTTTTCTTAATTCTTTGAATTTATATTCAATACTTTATTCTAATGTAACTTATTTGGCCTCTTTATCAGGTTTAAATGGCTAACTTAAAGTTCGATGAGAGGAATAACATCACTGCTATTCTGGATGATACACATCCTAAAGTTGTTGGGTTTAGAGATTGTATTAGATAGCTGCAAAGATCACCCATAGCTTACGCTATATCTCATTCCACCACCATATAAGATCTTCATATCAAAGATTTCTAAAGATCTGCTGAGTATGATACACGAGGAAATACACAAAGAATTACTACCAAAGTCTTAGATCATGAGGTGACCATTACTGCAGAGATTGTTTCAAGGATTTTGAGGCTAGAGGAGGATTCTGGTGAAGAGGTTTCTATGTCTGATTCAGAGGTGTTCGAGGCATTCAGAATCATGTGCTATTAAGGCCAATTTTTGGTTCCCAAGAAGTCATTTATGTCCAAGGAATGGAGATTTATTGCTCATGTCTTCATCATGTGTCTTGATCACCATAAAGGTGGATCAGACGGGCTAGACATTGACTGGGCAAAAGCGATGGTGTTGTGTTGTAGAGGAGAGAAGGCCAACATGCTAAATTGATATTCGCCTACATGGCTGAGAATATGATTGCCTTGAAGAAGGATAAATGGCTGTTGTATCCTCGTTTTCTTCAAATGATCTTTGATGACCTAATACCAAATGTACCAAGACATGGAGAGGTGAAGAGGCTAGTACAAATGAATCCCCGTATCTTTGCTGACTGTTGTGCTATTCGCCAAGATTTTAGTGGAAACATCACCCATCTCTGGGAAAACATGTACCCTCCAGAGAGATGGAATTAGATGATTTGACTGGTACATCAAAGTACCCATTCCTGAACATGGCTACTTCATCTAAGGCAGGAGAGGGCACGTCTGGTGTAGCAACTAATGATGTTGTAGATTGTGAAATAAGAAATGAAGATGTAGGAAGGGAGACTGAAGAGGATATTTTGGAGGCTGGATTTATAAACACGGGTCTTAATGTTGAGAAGGATTTAGTTGGAGAAGAAGTGGTAAGGGAGAAGTTGATGGACCGTGATGGTGAGAAGGAAAAAAGTTTAGTTAATGAAGAAGACGATGATGAATAGCTTGTAGACTACGATTTTGAACCTGAGTTCTATGAAGTTGATGAGAGACCCTTGATCTATATAGCTAAGAAAGGAGAGCTTGATGAGGATGTATTTGAAATGGATAAAGATGAGTGGTTTGTTAAGGAGAAAGAGGCTAAAGAACTGACTCCCCTATTCTAACACATGGAAGGGTTGAGTAGGAAAGAGGCTGATAAGCGGATCATAAGTTGGTGCTATAACCCCAGCCTTAAAATGTTCATGATAAAAAGAAGAGGTGGTGGAATCAGTTACTTGCATAAAAGGAAAGCTTTCAAGACCTTTCCTAAATGGGATCTAAGGCGACTGGCAACTCTACCATTACTGAAGGCAAATCTGAGTGAACAAGCCTCTCTACTAGAGAAAGAAATTCAGAATGGGCTAAATGATAATTTTGAGTCTTTTCATTTTATGAAGGCTGAGAGGAAACGTTCAAAAAGAGACAAGGATTGGGAGACCAGGAAGGGAAGAATTGTACTAAGGGTGAAACCCCCAAGGACCGTGAACAGGGTCAGATTAGCAGATCCACTTCCCCAACGATTACAGAGCTTTCAAAAGTGGTTTTATGACAATAATACAAGGGAGGCAGTCATCAGGGTGAAGAATGGTGCTGAGATTAAAATCTTTGATCCAATGGAACTATTTAGTTTATGTGATGAAGACCTGCTGATTCTTTGCAAGAACCATATCAAAGCAGGTGTAGGTGAGGAAACGAGAAAGGAAGCTAGTCTCTTTATGACTATAGCAAAAAAGATCAGAGGGGTGAGGGAAGAGGTGAAGAGATTAGCAAAGAGAGTACGGGCTCAAGATGACCTAAACATGGATGTACAAGATTTGGCAAAGCCATTTGAGCAAGCAAGTGCTCCTCCAAAAGAGGCTAATGAAGCAGGAGGAAACCATGGAGAATCATGTGCTGAAGCCTTTGAGGGAGTTGTTGCAGGAGGTTCTGAAGATTAATCTAAGGCAGCGAAGGATACTGGAGCTGAAAAGACACATCAAGACGAGTGAAAGTGGTGAGTTCCAACCTAGGGGGAGTATTGAAGATCATGTATAGGTTGGACTCACCTTAGTTTAAATTATTTACTTTTGATTGTAATAGGTCTTTTGTTAGTTTCATATTGTATGTATTTTTTTTATGTAGTTTTGCAGTCCAGCGAAACTGTGAGCGAAACTATAGTTTCTCTCACAGTCAGCTGTTTAGTTAGCTTGGCGAAACTACTATTTCCGTCAGGCGAAACTATAGTTTCGGCAGTATAGTTTCGCTGACAGCGAAACTAAGACTGCTATATATAGATTTGATCTATGAACGATTAGCAATCGATCTACTGCGATCTTTGAAGTTGGAACAGGTTGCTAGAGGTCTCTAGACGGCTAGGGTACGTCTAGGTATCGAAATATTCAAAGTGTCTCGTTTTTCCATGATTTAAGTGGTATTATAGGTTAGGGTTTCTTAATCGTGCGACTGGACCATTTGCATGGTTCAGTCGTGCGATTGAGTCATGTGGTTGATCCATTCGCACGAGTGAGTGTTCAGTCGTGCGACTGAGTCAATCTCATGTTTCAATCATGCGACTGATCCAGTCTCCTGGTTCATTCATACGACTGTTTCATTAGAATGAAGTTGTTCATGTGTATGGTCCATTAGCATGGGCCAATCGCATGAAAAAATCATATGATTAAGTTTGAATATGTTTCATAATCATTAATTGACTTAGATTTAATCAAACAACCACAACCTATATAGTTAGTTCAATAAGCGTTAACCTACCAACCAATGAAATAGTCAACATTATAAGCACAACCACATATTGTATTTTATTAGGTACCTGTACAATTACATATGTGACAATAAAAACATATTACATTATGTTCAGAAACTAGGGACACATGTATCTACAAACTCCCCCTTGGACCTAGTTTCGTCTAATGTCTTACATCCTTCATGAGTTCCTCAAACTTCTTGTACTTCTCTTCTCTAGTGACTCTGGCATGTATCTCAAAAGCAAAACAAAGTCTTATAACATTCTGAAATTGTAGAGCTTGTACAATATCTTGAGAGTCATAGAATAGTGGCCACTTGTATAATGTATAGACATCATCTGCAGACAAGTTTGTAAGCCACATTAGGTCAAACACCCTGACGGTTTCCATTATACTATTCTTGTTCAAAACTATGACTTCCTCTCCTTTCCTCCAATCATAGTACTACCATTTAAAGTGTGGAGTGAAGTCCTGTGGCATTTCCCGTAGAGGGATCTTAGACATTTTGCGCGGAGGACTCCACTCAGCACTATTTTCGATTTTCCAGTTATGGCATCAACCTCAGACCATCTGATATATCTCGTTGGCTGCTGAGGTTTGAAGTTGACCCATCTGGTGCGGTACTCTCTCTTTAGAGCGGCTTCAAGACAGCCTGACATTTTGCATGGGTCAGCATATAGCAATTTCAACTTTGCTAACTAGTTAAGCTCAAATCTGGGAAGAGTCTTCAGGTCGTGTGGGAACCTGAAGTACTCAATCCCTTTCTCACGTTTAACTGCATAAACATTGAGATCTTCAAAATACGCCCATGCTATGATTTTGCCCGACACCGTGTGATGTTTCTTCACTTTGTACAGCTTGGTGTAGACAGTTGACGTTAAAGCACTGCGTTGGGCTCTTATTTCTTCAAGGCATGCAGCCCACTCAGCCTTTCTGATATTGACTTCAGCTTCCGAGGCTTGGGCCGTATCTTCTTTCTTGTCAGACTCTTCTTCCATTTTATCCAGAGTCTCAAAAGTTTCACTGACAAGGTTGTCGCCTAGATTGGGAACGACATTACCTTCAATGTCAGTGTACTCTAGATAGTGTTGGTCCGTGACATCTTCAATCTCAATCTCATCAACGTTGTTGAGCTCGTCATCACTTTCCACATGGACTGTTGGAGCATCTTTCACGATCTCATCTGGATTGAGTCGGAATATTTCAGCAAGTTGCTCGTCGGTGAGATCATGAATTATCTCTCCTTCTTCAAGAGTGTAATTTACCAATCTCCTGACTATTCCCTGCAGATCAAGAATCATCGTGAGCTGAGTCTTGATCTGTGGAGGGGAGCAACATCATATTCATCTCCTTGAAAATTTGGATCTGCTTGATTAAATACATAGAACACAACAACCATTAGTTAACAATCAAAGCAGTAAACATCAATAATCAAAATATAATCATTGTATACATTAGTTTGATACAATATTCAGTTACGCATGATTTTAAATAACATAAACAACTAAGCATTACTCTTGTCTTGTATCATGTGCTCCTCTGCTAACAGGGCTGATGTGGAGGCACCTTGGTCTTGAGTTTTCTTGGTCCTCCGTTCACTTGCAGATGTGGCACCCACAGCAAAGTATCATCATCTCCTTCATCATCATCATCAACATCATCACCAGCATCAGTATCCTCCCCTTGATCATCACCATCATCAACATCATCATCATTGTCATCATCATCACCATCATCTCTATCTCCTTCTTTGATCCTTTGACCATCAGCATGATGGTCTTGTTGGTCGCCTCCAACTCCTCTATCCGTTTTGCTGATTGGACATGTTGCTCCTGGAGTTGGGACATCTCTAAGCTCTGAGCAGCCATCTGTTGTGCCTGCTACTCTATCAGTTGTGCCTGTTGAGATATCTGTAGAGATAGTGCAGCAGTATGTTCTACTAGCTGACAAATCTGGGCAGTCTTCTCGTCATCGGCTACCAAAAACTTCAGCACCATACGGTTAAGTGCCGAGAGCTGTTCCTCTACCCCACTAGGAGGTAGAGAGGATCCAGATGGAAAGGAGGAGTAAGATGACGGTCCTGCATGGTGGCTAGTGGTGGGGTGGTGGCAATGGTGAAGATTGGGGGTGGTATAGATGAAGGTGGTGGTGGATGAGCTATAATGGAGGTGGATTGTATGCGGGTAAGTGGTGGAGTGGGTGTGGTAGTGGTGTGTGAGGTGGTAGATTGAATGGTGGTAGTGGTGGTAGGTGGAATGGTGGAAGTGGTGGTGATAAATGTCACCCCCTCCTCTTCTTCTTCAAACCGTGGGGCTGAGCCATCCTTTTCTTCCTCGAGCCCCTCAAGGTGGATGCTCCCCCTGGAACACTGTTAGGCTGATCGGGAGCATTACTGGGATCAGTATCAGTCTCCCTAGACTCGTCAGGGCTTCCTCCAACCTCCCAAATACCTCGGTCGGTGGCAACCACCCTGCTCCTCATAGTTTGAGTCAAGGGCTCCTCGTCTGTTTCCTCCTCCTCATCAGGACGAAAGTCTTGATAGAACCCTGCAGCCTCTGTTCCACCTTGGGTGGATACTAGAGATGCTATATCAGCAGTGGGGGCCCTCAGTTTAGTGGGCCCTGCATCTCCATCATCACCGTTGTTGTCGTCGTCGGAGTCATCTTCAGGGAGCTCCAGCTGCTCGACATCCGAATCACTATCACGTGGCGCCATTTACACCTCCCTGGCGCCATGTAAACAACCTTGGCCAGATGGACGATGAGTCTCTTCACCGGGGGTTTGACCTGCTTTCCCCGGTAAACCTTCATACTACCCAGTGTGGTGTCGTCCATAATCTCCAATGCCACTGCATCTTGGCTCTCCTTAGGCAATGTGGGCAGCTTCTCATCAAAGATCATCTGTAGAAACCTAGGGTACATGCAAAAACCCTCTTTGCCCTTCGCCTCCAGATTCTCTATCAAGTACGAGAATATCATGCTTGAAAAGCTGAAAGGGTGGTTCAGAACCAGTGCCATATAGGCATTTTGAATCTGGTCTGAAAGATCATCAAACCCACCCCTTTGTGAAGCCAAGCACTTGAGGATGACATGTGCCAAGTACTTGTACTGGTGACACAGGTTGCTCTTGTTGAGCATACCTGCGTTAATATCCCTAGCGTACTTCATCCTCAATAACCACCCTCTCACAGTCAGCGGGTGAAGTTTGGTAGGGTGGTCTGCATCATCACCCAACCCAAGTACACGCCTGATATCCTCAGCAGTGACCTCAATCTCCATCCCAAAAATAGAACTTCTGATGTTGTATGGCTCATGGGGGCGGTCAACCGATGCCCCCCCCAGAAGGCCTGCTGAATAGACCTGTAGGGAGTGCATGGTGTAGATATCACCTTGTGGATCCTGGATCGCTTGAGGAAAGTGATGATCCCCGCAAACTTGGCACCATTCCGAGTCATAGAATCTAAATGAGCAAATATGTTGTGCTTGGGGGTGATGGACCATCTATCATCCATCAATCTGTAAAACAAGAAACGTAGACATTAGATAAACTCACAACAAAAATCACTTCTAATTAACTTGGTTGTATTCATTCTGGTTCATTCATGCGATTCAGCCACGCGACTGTATTCAGTCGGTTGATCTGGCATGCGACTGGATTCAGTCGGGTGACTGAGCAGGCGACTGAGTTCAATCAGTTGACTGAGCCTGCGATTGGTTCAGTCAGCCGACTGAGCTCATTCGCATTATCCATTCGGCCGATTGAGCCATTCAACCAGCTCAATCGTGCGATTGGAGTTCATCCTAGTGTCTAGTCGCATGACCCACTATTCGGTCGACTGAGATTCGAATTTTAACCAATTCTTGAAATTAGACGTCGCGTAATGGTTCTTTAGACTCGCATTCATATACTAATAACCTAATAACCTTTATTTCAACATTTTACTTGGTTTAGTTAGGTTATTAGTCCATTTAAGGTCTCGGGTCTTATTAGGGTCAATTTCTTGAATTTGAAGTCTAATCAAAGGAGTTTTTTGCATGTTCACACCGCATTTTACCTCTATAAACATCAACAAACGTCAAAATATGAGAATATGCAAGCAATTTGGGTCAGAGGAAATTTTGGCAGAGTAACGGTAGGCTGTGTGATTTGAGGGCGATTGGGGGTGATGAGTTGAATGTGATCGACTGTGGCCCTATTTATACTGAGTCTGATTTCAATCGGCCGAGTAGATCCATTCACTTGGTTCATTCGGGCGAATGGACCTCAGTCGTGTGACTGCCTCAGTCGATCACATTCAGTCGGCCGACTGGATTTCAGTCGGGCGACTGACTCATTCACATAGTTCCATTCGGGTGACTGGCACATTCTGATAAGCCATCGGGTGAATGGTTCATACTCATGTGCCATTCGGCTGCTTAGTGCATGAGTATGGTCCATAAGTCCGATTGGTCCATACTCATGGTCCAGTCGTGCGATGGGATCATACTCATGATTTTTACTTTATGACCATTCCTCACTTAAACCCTTTTTAACTTACGAATGAACATTTTGAGCATTTGATCATCTCAGACATGATCATTTTAACTTGAAAAACTGTTGATCACCTCAAACGTGATCCTTTTAAGCAATTTGTCACCTCAGACGTGACTGATTTTACATTTGAAAACACGTGTGGTCACCTCAGATGTGACTGATTTTACCTTTGAAAACACGTGTGGTCACCTCAGACTTGACCCTTTTAGATGATTAAATCCCCTACTGAATTCCATGGCGTAGTCCGATATCAAACAAACTGAATTTGACTAAATTAAACAAAATAAAAGACTTAAACTAAAATACAAAACTAAAACTTGGTTTTGACATTTTGTGTGAGGTATAAATCCTAAGAAAGAAGTCTAATGGATTCGGTTCCAGAATAGGCAGCTTCAATTAATTTTGATCATAAATGGACCAATTCAATTGGAATCATACAGGCAAGTCAAATCATTTGGGACATGTTATCAACACCTTTTGATGCTTAATTCTTGTTTTTCATCTAGATTCGTTAGCAAATTTAGGAAATCATACTCGTACTATTAGATCCCCACATTGATTTGGAATTTCAAGAATTGTATCCATAATGATTGTCAGTATACTAGTCCTCTTAAATCCATACACAGACTTTTGACACATATTGCTGACAGTTTAAGGTTTGATTATTTCAACAAGAATTTGTGGATCCCACACTTATATGGTAATCAACATTCCTTAAGATATTTTTGAGCGGTCTCAGGGTAGTTTTCAAGAAGAAACTATTCTTAGAACTTTCAGAGAGAAGCCAAGCCTCAGGTCAGTGCCATCGCACAGCAGAGAGGCGGCAAACAACAATGAATTCTGGAATATCTAGGTTATGCATATCCTCAGGTCAGTGCCACCGCACAACAGAGAGGCACATAACATATCTTCTTGTTTGAGCAATTTTAATCTTTTTGCACAGTTTTCACCAACAACATAGGTTATTAGTTTGATTTCTTTTGCTCATATTTTAGTCTTACACTCACATTTGTGGCGTTTATTCTGCTCATCACCCCTTATTGGAATTTTGTTGATTGTGTTAACCAGGGATAAGATGTTAACCCACAGCTTGCTGAACAACTTAGTTTGTTCTTGAGATCACCAACAAGGTCTAATCATATATTGTGTTGAATCTACCGACATATCATTTGTGGTCTAAAAACCTCTAGGTCTACTTTCTTTGTGTTACCTTAGTAGCTAGTTTTACTATCATTTTTCTTTTATATTGCTTAGACTACACAAACTTATACTTTGAACTCCGCATCTTATTTTGTTTAAACTTTTAAAGTCCCAAGTGGTTTGTTCCTATGTACTATCATTTTCCAAAGTCATTAAATCGGTATCACAGATATGATCTAGTTTCAATCAGCTAGCCTCTCCTCCTCCCTCGTTTTTTTGTTAATGTTACTAACTGACCTATTCTCCCCCTAAAATTCTAAAACCGTAACCAATTACGCTTTTTAGGATTTTAATAGGCAACAAATAAGATAATTTAATTTGACTACTTAAAATAAAATAGATAAATAAATAAAAAACAAAAATTAAAAGAAAATTTGACTATACTCATCGGACTACACATGGTCATCATGAGAAATTACATCACTTTTCTTTTTCACACCATTGACCTCTAACAAATA
Source organism: Flaveria trinervia (assembly GCA_025506515.1). Lineage (NCBI taxonomy): Eukaryota > Viridiplantae > Streptophyta > Magnoliopsida > Asterales > Asteraceae > Flaveria > Flaveria trinervia. The sequence continues at coordinate 32,571,085 of CM046451.1, read as the reverse complement.
TAGAAAACGTAGTTTATCAAAAGCCTTTGTATAGAGGTCAGTGCGTTGAAAATCAGTATTTATTTTAATCACATCGATTAGATTCTTTTCAAAGCAATCACGTATAAAGTGATATTTTATGCCGATGTGTTTGGTCTTAGGATGTTGGACCGGATTTTTAGTTATTGTGATTGCAGCAGAGTTATCAACAAAAATAGGAGTAGAAGAGAAATTCAAACCTTAGTCCCGCATTTGCTGTTGAATCCATATGATTTGTGAACAGCAACTTGCAGCAGCAACGTATTCAGCTTCACAGGTTGACAAAGCAACCGAGGTCTGCTTCTTACACTGCCAGGTCACTAATCTCCTCCCAAAGAATTGGCATCCCGCTGATGTAGACTTGTATTTCATTTTGCAGCCACCCTAATCCGAGTCACTATACGTAGTTAGCTCGAAGTCATCGTCATGAGGATACCACAACCCACGTGTTGGAGTACCCTTCAGATAACGAAAGATCCTTTTGACCCCTATCAGATGGTGAACTTTGGGCTTTGCCTGATATCTTGAACATAAACATGTCGCGTACACGATATCAGGTCTTGAGGCAGTGAGGTACATGAGAGATCCAATCATTCCTTGGTACATGGTGGTATCGACCAGATCACCATTCTCGTCAGGTGCTACATCATGGTTTGTAGCTAGTGGAGTCCTAGCGGCAAAAGCATTCTCCATGTCAAAACAATTGAGGATATCTCCTACATACTTGGTCTGATGTAGGAAAATCCCTTTTGGTGTCTGATCCACCTGTAACCCGAGAAAGAATTTCATCTCTCCCAGGCACTCATTTCAAACTCAACCTTCATTACTGCTTCAAACTCTTTACATAGATCTTCATTCATTGAACCGAAGATTATGTCATCTACATAAATTTGGACCAGTAGTAAATCACCATCTTTTTCTTTAATGAACATTGTGCAGTCAATGACACCTCTGCGAAAGCAGTGTTTCACAAGTTGAGATGAGAGTTTCTCATACCAGGCTCTAGGAGCTTGATGAAGCCCATATAGAACCTTGTTGAGTTTGTAAACTCTGTCCCGATGATATGGATCCTTAAATCCCTCTGGTTGACTGGCGTACACTGTCTCTCTGATTTCACCATGAAGGAATGCACTCTTCACATAAAGTTGATAAACTTTAATCTTCATATACGATGTGTAGGCAAGGAAGATACGGATTGCTTCCATTCTTGCCACGTGTGCAAACACTTCATTGTAGTCAATGCCCTCGACTTGTCGAAATCCTTCAACAGCAAGTCGAGCCTTGTTTCTGATGATCACGCCTTGATCATCTTTCTTGCATTTCAAGACCCATTTGGTTCCAATGACCTTAGCACCTTTATGTCTATCCACTAGAGTCCATACACCTGACTTCTTGAACTGAAGAAGTTCTTCTTGCATGGCACTCACCCATGCCTCATCATTCAGGGCTTCACTAACATACTTTGGCTCAAACTGAGACACAAAGCAACGATATGCACCATCATAAAGGTAGCCCTTTTCCATCACCGAGGCATAATCAGCTGAATACAACTGATTTTTGGTCTGAACCCCTGATCTCACATCCCTAATAACATTATCCAAAGGATGATAGACATTTAGGCGTGATCCAGGAGTGGTTAGAACAACTGCCTCAAAATCAAGATTATGAACATTTGGTTCAGTATTTGAGGCAATAGGAGCCTGAGGTTCCGAGGATTCAGAGGCATCAATGTCAGATGCTTGTGGACTTGAAATAATAGGAACCTGTTCCTCCTGGTTGTTCTGATCAGTCTCCATAGCTTCTTCATCAGAGGAAGAGTCACTATCTTCAAGTGCTCCCCTTGAGTTGTTAGATGAATCGCTTTGTAGTCCAGATGATGTAGATTCTTGAGCTGGTGTGTTTAGAACATCATGCATCATCTTTGTTGCTAACTCATCATCAGAAGTGGAGAGTAGTATGTTGAAGGACTTGAAGAATCTATCATAGTCGAAAAAGAAGGCGGGTCCTTTTCCAGCAGGTGGTGTGGTGTATCTCTGAACATCCACATTACACCACACTTCTACCTGACCTGTTGAGTTGTTGTAAACCTCTTGTTCGGTATGTTGTATCCTAGAAAGATACCTTCTTCAGTCATCTCGCTGAATTTTCCCTCCTGAGCTTCTTCAGTAGGGTGCACGAAGCGCCAAGCGGCTCGAGATACTCTAGATTGGGTTTACGTCATTGTAGTAACTCGTAACACGTCTTTCCAATGCATTTAACTATCAGAACCCGATTTAGCGTATAACACGCATTTGCAATTGCTTCATTCCAGAATTGGATGGACAGTTTTGAGTTTGCTAGCATCGTCTGTGCTGTCTCTATCAAGCTTCAATTCTTCCTTTCAGCAACGCCGTTCATCTGAGGAGTGTAGGCAGAAGTAAACTGATGCACAATTCCCTTTTCCTTGCAGTAAGCCTCCATCCATTGATTCTTGAACTCGGTTTTGTTGTCTGAGCGCACTTGACGTACCTTCAACTTGTATAGGGACTCCAGAGTAGTTACTAATTCCTTGAATGACTCAAATGTCTCTGATTTGGATTTCAAAAACATCACCCAAGTGAATCTTGAGTAGTCATCAGTAACTACATAGCAGTACAAGTCACCTGCAATGCTTCTTGTACTGACTGGACCAAACAGATCCATGTGAAGAAGTTCAAGAGGAAGTTTGATAGAATGAACTTTCTTTTCCTTATGAGACTTCTTTGTCTATTTTCCCTTCTTGCACGCAACACAGAAATCTGGAAGTTGGAAGTTTTTTACGTTAACTCCTCTCACTAGATCATTCTGGATCAAGTGATTCATCTTCTGTGGATTAATGTGTCCCATTCTCCGATGCTAGGAGATGGTTTCCTTCTCAGTAGCTTTAGACAAGAAGCACTGAACTTCATGATCCGTTGTGGAGGCCTTTGATAGATCCAAGCCATAAAGGTCCTTATATCTTGAGGCAGACATTAAGATTTGATCCTCCGGAATGACATAGTCCTTTTTCAGGACATAGCACTTCTTGTTGTCAAATACTACCTTAAAGTCTTTATCACAGATTTGAGAAATAGAAAGCAAGTTATTTTGAAGTTGTTGAACATAGTTTACCTTGTAAAACTTTGCTTTCTAATTACCTACTTCCCCTTGAGCTGTGATGTACCCACCTTTGTTTCCTGCAAATGAAACATGACCTCCTTTTATCTGTTTGACGTTTGATAAGAGATCCATGTTCCCTGTCATGTGCCTGGATGCTCCGCTATCTATAATCCACGTGTTGGTTTCAGCACTATAGCGAACACCCTGCATATTCAATTGAAAACATTAGTTCATGTTAGGGACCCAAGCCTTCACTGGCTTGGGTTTCCCAGAGGCATCACACATCATAAATGTAACCCATTGACCATTCACGGGTGAGGGAAGCTCAGATGTTTTCTTGTTCTCACTATCAGACAATGAGGTTGATTTCTCCTTCCATAAGCCAGCTTTGTGTAAGGCCTGTTTGTGATAAACAGACGACTGGCTAATGTGTTGAACTTTAGGTTCACTATCTCTTTTAGGTGGTGTCATTGAGTTCCTCTTAAAAGAGCTAGTTTTTGTTTAGAAAGTTCAACTTCTTGGTATCTGATAGTAAGGACAATGAGACGCAATGTGTCCATACTCTCCACAACTATAGCAAGATCTGCTTTCAACTTTACGATTTAACTATTTTTGTGGAGATGTATGTGACACCCGGGTGACCTTACTTTGTTTGGGTTTTGAATCTACTTGTTTAGATGTTTTGTCTGGTTTAATAAAGTTAATTGCTTTAACATTTTTGACATCTTTTTCTTTTCTATTTTTTGGACTTTGACATGATACACGTGATTGGTTAACATTACTAGTCTTTTTAGGTTCAGATTTGATAGTTGTTGAACCAGACTTTGTACTAACCTTTACAAACTCTTTGTCCATATTAACACAAGGCATTTTACCTTTTGCCTTTGAAGTGGTCTCCTTTTGTTTAGTACCAGATTCATTTGATGAACATGTGGAATCTGGATCACTTACAAGAGGAGTAGACACCACATGATCCTTGATTGGATTATCATTGATTGGTTTACATTTTGTGTTCACCAAGATCTCATGTGGTGGTGGAACCACTTTATAACCCAATCCCTCCCCGTTGTTTCTCTCTCTCACTAAGTGTTGGACAATATGAGATGAACTTGTCAAACTGTGCAGTTTTTGCTTTAAGGAATTAACCTTACTTCTAAAACTACCTTTTGTTTCTTAGTGTCCTCTAGGAGTTAAAATAGTACCTAATGTCATTAGCTTGGTTAAAGGCTACTACTTTTGTTTCCCTAAGCTGTTTGTTCAAAAGGTCTATCTTAACTTTGTAACTATGCTCATTTTGTTTTAACACTCTGTTAGCTTCAGTGCACAGTTCCAAGTCCTTTACTAAGTTATCATTATGATCTAATAACCTAGAAAATTTTAAATCAATGCTTTCCCTAAATTTATTACAATCAGAACAAGCATGATTATTAAAAATTTGGTCAGTAATACTTACTTGAGAGGGTTTTGATGAATCAGCCATCAATGCAGAGTCTGGTGTTTCTGGAGCTGGTGATTCTAACGTTGTTGCAGTTTTCCCTTCTCCAGGCAGGTAGTTGACCACTGGTGCAGTCTCTTTTGTGTTTGACATCATGTTGGAGCATATATAGTCATATATGGTGTGTCCGTCGCTTGTAGAATAGTCTAGGCTTAATGTTATACACTTGATATGTTGTAAACACGTGAAACTGGGTCATTCGTAGGAGCATATACGAATGAGACTCAGTCATATGACTGAGCCATGCTAATGGACCAGTCGTTCGATTGAGAGATGCGATTGGGACATTCGTAAGACTAAACCATAAGTATGGTCCAGTCGTACGATTGAACCATATGCATGGTCCAGTCATACGATTGAACCATATGCATGGTCCAGTCGTATGATTGAACCATACGCATGGTCCATCGCACGAATGGGCCCAATCGTATCTAATATGGGCTGAGGCTTGTATATACTAGTTTCAATGTGTAGAGAGTGGAAGGATTCTCTAAACGGTTTTAGAGAGAGTGTGCCCGGAAGCCTAGGGCTGCCAGATGAGAGGGGAGATCATGCTCGATCTTCCCCTTGCCAAGAGTCTTGATTCTTATGTTGTAACGAGCTTGTAATCGTTAGGTTTTATCAATGAAACCATTCAATTATAGTACGTATTATTATTTGAATTTTTGGTTTGTGCTGTTGTTCATCCTTCCGTCAAGAACATGCTTGGATGTTTATCGATCCAAAAACCGACTTCACACATCGCGAGTTCAACTGCAAGATCTCCTTCGCTAGCCGAATCATCATCTATATCCTCCACACTAGCGATATTGGATTCTCCCGGTGAGACAAACCAAAAGCTCCAGTCCTGTTCTTCATTATCATGAGCAGTCAAGGCTTTGGGATCCTTGTTTGATGAAGTAGGACTGCTAGTGGGTTTATCCTGACGATTGAAAGAGGAGAAAGGATTCCTATTGCCAGTCTTCTTTGGCTTCATACACTCCTTTTTGAAGTGCCCTTTCTCACCGCAGTTGAAACAAGTCACTTTGGTATTATCGAATCTGAAGGTAGTGTCCTTAGTTGCAATCAAATTTTGTTCGGTCTTTTTGAAAAACTTCTTAGCTCTCCAGACAGCACTTGCTAAGGCCCACATTATGTCCATCCGCTCTAGTTCTGTCTCATCAACCTGCTCATAGTCCTCATCTGCCAGATGGCAGTTTCCAATTTTACCAGCAATGAGTCCATCATAGGAGTGGACTACTACCGCTAAGAGATCCATATGTTCTTTAGCTACCTCAACTGTTACATTACCGAAATTCTCAGTCTTCAGTTTTGTTGCATTGGCTTCAGACACAATGTATTGGGTAACAGACGACCCAGACATTTCTGATCCTGAAGTAGAGGCTTGAGAAGGACTAGCCGAGCTAGATACAAAAGCTATCTGAAGAGGTGCTCCAGATGTTTTGGCTTGAGGAGTCACATTATATAGGGCTGGGTTTTGATCATAGGAAGACTTTTATGCTCTATACTTCATCCTTAAGTCTTCCTCTCTCAGTTTCAGAATGAAGTCATTGATATCTAACTTTATTAGCATATCATTCTGTCTGAGATTGGAGACAAATGAAACCCATTTCTCCGGCAGTCCATCTTCAAAGTTTGATACTTTGTCCTCCATTGACATCGATACTCCATGAGTGTGCATCTCACTCATCAAGTGGTAGAACCGATCGATAACATCATCTAGGCTTTCTTTTCCCATCGACGAGAAGTTGTCAAACTCTTTCTTTAAAGTCCTTTATGACCTTCAATGATGCGTTTCCGTCATACCTTTTCTCCAATGCATCCCATAGTTTCTTTGCTTGTGTATACTCTGAGAATTGATGGAAAATATCCTTCGGAATAGACTGTGTAAGCAAAGCATAAACTTTCTTTTTAGCATTGTATTTGACCTTTTGTCCATCAGTCATGCCACCTAGTGTAAGTTTGACACCATCAGCTCCTACTCGCATGTTGTACCCCGTCTCTGTAGATTCCCACAGATTGGGATCTACTCCATTTAAGTAGATCTCAAAATGTTGTTTCCACTGTGGGTATTCTTCTAACGTGATTAGCTTTGGGGGTTTGTTGTGATTCCCCACTTCATTCTCCAGTAGCAGTAAGTTTTGAATACGTGAGTCTCTTCCTGCTGTGAATACTGAGTATTGGTCCTCCATTGCTATAAACTTTAACTTTAAACCAAACTGTTTTATTAGTGCAAATGAAGGTGTGCGATTAGGCTATTCGGGCGATTGAACTATGCAGATGGTTCAATCGTGTGACTGAACTAATGCGGATGGCTCAGTTGGGCGAATGAACTAGTGCGGTTGTACAATGCGAATAGTCTTCTCATTCGTACGAATGGGGGTACGAATGAGTCCAATCGTGCATATGGGGGATGCGTATGACCTCAGTCATGCGATTAAGTCAATCGTGCGACTAAGCCTGCTAGAATTTGAAAATTTGTAGGTTTAAGGTGTTTGGACGCAAAAACAAAATTTTTTTGCTAACCCTAATTGTCGTATGCCAGAAAAACTAAACTTTACGATTAGGAGACGTCTAAAACCCGATTTGACACAAAAGATTGCGTTTTGAGTGTAAAAACACAATTTTTATATCAAAATGATTGCATCACACGTAAATCTAGAGCCAAAGCTCTGATACCACTTGTTAGGATCGTGTACTGGATGAATACTAACAGATTTACGTGTATACCGAATCAAATAGTGCGAAATCCTATTTGACTGGAGATCCAATCAGTGAGAACGTACATAGAATCAATTAAAGATTGAATCTAAACGTTAAGAACGATTAGAAATCGATCTACTGCGATCTATGAAGTTGGAACAGGTTGTTAGAGGTCTCTGGACGGCTAGGGTACGTCTAGGTATCGAAATATTCAAAGTGTCTCGTTTTTCCATGATTTAAGTGGTATTTATAGGTTAGGGTTTCTCAATCGTGTGACTGGACCATTTGCATGGTTCAGTCGTGCGATTGAGTCATGTGGTTGATCCATTCGCACAATTGAGTGTTCAGTCGTGCGACTGAGTTAATCTCATGTTTCAATCATGCGACTGATCCAGTCTCTTGGTTCATTCATACGACTGGTTCATTAGCATGTGAGTTGTTCATGCGTATGGTCCATTAGCATGGGCCAATCGCATGAAAACTTCATATGATTAAGTTTGAATATGTTTCATAATCATTAATTGAGTTAGATATATTCAAACAACCACAACCTATATAGTTAGTTCAATAAGCGTTAACCTACCAACCAATGAAATAGTCAACATTATAAGCACAACCACATATTGTATTTCATTAGGTACCCATACAATTACATATGTGTAAGACAATAAAAACATATTACATTAAGTTCAAAAACTAGGGACACATGTATCTACACTCTCCATAGTTTTGAGCTCAACCGACTAGAATGCCTAAATCTGCTGTATGATGATCCTAGAAAGATGTCAAGTTGGTTTGAAGCTGCACTAAAGAAGGAATACCACACCAGGTGGGTAAACTTCAGACCTCAACAACCGAAGAGGTACATCCGTAGGTCTGAGGTGGATCCTATATCTGGAAGCCAAAAGTAATGCTGAAGTGGAGTCCCCCGTGCACGATGTCAAAGATTCCCTTACGGGAAAAGCCTCAGGACTTCACTCCACATTTCAAATGGTGGTATTATGACTGGAGGATAGGAGAAACAGTCATAGTTTTGAACAGAGAGGGCAGAATGGAAACTATGAGGTATTTGACCCAATGTGGTTTACCCTAATAGTTTCCATTGGGTCAAATACCCTGATAGTTTTCATTCAGCAAAACAAGCTGCCCATTCAGCCTTCTTGATATCAACATTTTCATCCGAGGCTTGGGCTTGGTTTTCATCCTTTTCCTTTTACTTCTCCATCTCATCCAGCTTCTCAAATGTAGCATTTCCAAAAGTATCACCTAAGTTAGGTATCACATTCACCTTGATGTGGACTCAATAGACTCCTTCATTTAGAGTCTTTTTGAGGAAAGGATTCCAAGGGTTGTGTCATCCCCACCTTAAGGAACTTCCAACTAAATCATAGGGTGGATGTATGATGCTAACAGAAGAGCCCTTATTCTTCAAAGAGTTCAAGAGAAACAAAAAGTCTTCAATTTTTAGACTTTGAACTACTATGAAGGTCTTGACCTTATCAACATGCCACTTGTCAATCCAAGTCAATATAGACAAGCTAATAAGTTGGCTCCAAGGATTCAAGATAGGATTACTGAAGAGTTCAGCCTTAGAAGAAGATAGAGGCAATCAGGCAATGTCATTGGTCAACTAGATGTTAAGGCAGACCCTAAGATTAGATTCAAATGGAAAACCTTGACCGAAGGCCCAATGATAGAACCTGAGAGCCATGTCACACCCACAACTGCTTCAAAAGTCCATTCCATTAATGAGACACCTGCTGGTAAAGGTGCATCTCAACCTCTCTCTGGCTAGAGCATGGATGCTACTCCAAGCAATGAAGGCCTAAGCTCTCTCCACCCTAAGTCACAAAGTCTGTGAGTGACAAAGGGAAAAGGTAAATGCATCCTGAGGAGATTGAGGAGGAGGAGAGAGAGGAAAAGGAGGCTAAGATGAGAAAGTTCCTCTGTTGGGTTTGTTGGCTTCATGGAAGCCACAATCAGGGGTGCTCCCAAACCAAACACTAAAAATGATGAGTTGTGGGCAGTCAGGATTGCCTACTTATAGACCAGGAACTATGATACTGATAATATCATCTCCCTCCCCTTAAAGGAACTAATGAACTAGCTGACATTGAATTGTCAAAAGAGAGGAAAGAAGCAGAGGATGCAAGATTTCTTCTTCAAATCAAAGAGGAAAGGAGACTGAAAAGGCTCTACAAACACGTTCCTGCCCTCTCTCTAATTCAAGAAAGCTCTGCACAAGAGGCTGTGACTCCACAAGAACCTCAGGTAGACAAAGAAACTGACAGGATCAACATGATTA